>VOPJ01015834.1:0-31174 GCA_014673585.1 Semibalanus balanoides | reverse complement strand
AAGAGTCCGTCAACTCAATTTAATGTCCAGAGAAATACATGCTGCCGGTGAAGGAGTTTGACTTACAAAAGAGGGAGGTGTGACTTCAATCTCCGTAACTGTCTTTTTAGTCCTTATACGTCAAAGCTCTGAGCCAATGGAAGGCGTTTCTGCTAAATATCTCAGCCAATGAAAGGAGTTTCTAAAGTTAGTGACAAGCGAGTCCAAGTTTCTATTTGTATGTACCTATGACGTCACGTTCGCAGTTCCAAAGCCGGAGATTTGTACCTCGCATCTACAAACTTGGAATACATAAGGAATGAATGATCATTGTTCATTCAAAAATAGCAACAAAATTTCGTTGCTATCAAAGTTAGGCTTCCAAGTTCCTAGTATGATAATTTTCTGAGCAGGCCAAAAAAATGCGGCAGATCCATATAATGTGGGAATACATAACATATGTGAAAGAAACGCAAAAAAGTCGAAAAATACTTCGCAAGAACTGGGTGGGTTCAGAAACACTATTGGGCGGGTGACCCCGACTCAGCACAGGGGGGTCGGGCACTCCCCGGCACATATAAAGTTCCCGCCCCTGTAATACATCTAAAACAACCTTAAGAAAAACATTGTGTCGCAACTTGCATTACTTCCGTGACCTTTTGCCAACAGGGACCTTTTGTGACCCGATCTTGACCTTGACCTTTGCTTACAATTTACATTTTGCTTAATGCGGGAGATTCATTATATCTTTTAGATTTTGTGGGCAAAAATAGTATCAATTTAGAGCTTTGGATAGCAAATAAGACCAAAAAGCTAAGAATATCTGCATTGTGACCTTCTACCTGACCGTGACCTGACATTTTACCTTTTTTAAAGAAAATTTGTTTTTATTTTGGATGCGTTTCATTAAAAGCTTTCTATTGCCGCCTAGCGCGTCCCGCTGCGGTTATGGTTTGGAAGATAACGAGGGGGCAGAATCTGCCCCCCAGTGGGGAGCTTTCGGCTGGAGACCCCAGCGGGCGTGGGTTAATACAGAGTGTTTTAGGTCCCAGGGTAGATTCTGCCAAAATTCGGATATACCAGAATAGTAATAGTAAGTGGTATAACACCTCAGAAAGTTTATCAGTCCGCCTAAAACCCAACCCCGAATCACCATCACCACTAAAACCCGAATAGAGTGAAATCGTGATACCGAAGCTAAAATTTGTAGGGGGCCCTGTGTCCATGGGGGACCATGTATGCGCCAGGGGGCCCAAATCACTGACCGCGGGTGGTACCTTGGCGAAATCCTGGATACGCCCTTGACTGGTGCATATCGTGAGCAGAACGGCGTTAGCGACGGTGCTTCCACCTATTGACAACTGATTGAACTAAGCCTCTAACGCTAGGGCGAGTATGGCACACAATGCTTGGCATTATCGCATGCAACAGCCAGACGTCTGAAGAGGGCGTCGACCATCTGCTGGGCCTCCTCGAACACGGAGAGGACGGAGAGGCCGAGCATGAGGCCGACCACGCCGCCGGCCTCTCCGACCAGCGCCGACACGCCGTACGCCCACTGCTCCCGGTACAGCTGGGGTCTCCTCGCCCGCGTAGTAGACGCACACCGCGAACTGGCGCGGCTGACTCTCGTCCAGGCCGTAGCTCTTCTGTCGGGAGGCGCGGTACCGCCGCTGGCGACAGGGTCGCGGGCACCGCTGGTGACACCGCTCCATCGCCGGCTGCGCGCCCGCCGCCGTCGTGAACGCCCTCTGCACGGCAGAGTAGTTGGCAAAGCTGCCGCACAGCGGCGCTGTCGTCGGCATGTCGGTGACGCGGCAAGTCGAGGCGGTGGCGGCGGCGGCGGCGGCTGCGTGGCAGAGGAGGGCGCACCGGGTGCGGCTGTAGTCGGGACGCGGCTCGCAGGGCAGATGGCGCTGGCTGACCCGCTCGGTGACCTCCATGGCGACCCTGACCTCGGCCTGCGCCCCCAGCTCCACATCCACGGGCTCCTGAGGCTGGATCCAGGGCAGGGCGGAGAATGGCTCACCAGCGTCATGCACGTACACGGAGAGCCGCACGTAACCTTGATCGTAGCGAACGTCCTGGAATATGTCATTGTTCATCACAAACATGTTTTCCTCGATGTGAGTGTAGACGCTGCGAGGCAAGAGGAAGACGACACCGTAGCCGCTGCCGACCTGGATAGGATCGCTGGTATTGGGTGTGAACGTGAAGCAGTCTCCGGCGGAGCTGTGCAGACGGCGACTCCAGCTGCCCACTGCAGCACACGGCTGGCCTCGCAGCTGGCAGCTGCTCAGCGCCTCCTCCGTGCTGACAGCAGCAGCGCGTTGCATGTTCGGGATCGTGTCGTTGCCAAACTTGTGCCAGGGCAGGTCAGCCATCCTTTTGTCGTCTGACTTGTTGATCATGTAGACCAAAGTTGTGCCGTCCAGGAGGTGGTTGCAGAGGGTGAGAGCCGGTGTGGCCAGCTGGGCGGTATAGAGGGTGTCGCGTTGACCGTTGACCGGCTCGGCCTCAGTAAGCAGACACGCTAGTCAAGGACTGGTAGAGCGCGTAGCCGGCGGCCAGCGTCACCACGACGCAGCGCAGCGGACGACGGCAGGGAGGGAGAGGTGCCATGGGTCCGGGCTGTCAGCTGGACTGGTCTGGCCACTGCCGAACTGCGGGACTCACCCGGACGCACCGCGGCTGGGCTCCAGTGCCGGCTTGTTGCGATTGGGGGAGGTGGTGGAGCCGCTTGTTAGTCGAAGCTCTACACCGTCACCGTCCGCCAGACGATGGTCTAGTGACTTCCGAACACCCTGGTCCGCACGGTTGGAACGCGCGTCTCGCAATGACTCCTGGTCAATTCACCAAGGTTCTATCGCTGGTAAGCGCCTCTAAGGTCGATTCCTGGCAGGACAAAGCCACTTGCTTGCTTTCTCTATGGAGCGGGCGTTCACTCGCCAGTGCCGAGCTCCACGACATCGCTCACTTCTGTTTGGCAAAGGATTTCGGCGAGCATGTCAAAGACCAGGGAACTACCGAAGCTACCAGACAGTCACCGACACCATCTATACACTGCCCCGTCGGCATGGTAACGGGTCAACACTCGCTTCTGCCTCCCGCCTTTGCTCATTGTTTGAGCATCGACTTTTGCAGCTCATTTTAATAGTGTGCAGTGTGCACATACCAGGCTAGCTGTGGAACATCCCGTGGAGGCGCGGACATGGCAGGCAACAAATGTAAGGTGGCAAACACGGCAGGATCGTTAGTCGCTGCCAACATTTAGGTGAACGTCCGAAGTCCACCATTTGCATCGCCTTTAAAGTCTCGTCATCCTATCAGGAAATGAGGTGTACACTGTACCTATGTTGGTACAACATGCTGTTTTGTTGCAACATGCTGTTATGTTGGTACAACATGCTGTCCATTTTTTCGTCATTTCAGCCGACCCTCCACTCAAGAATTATCGGTGACGCCCCTGCGAGTTGGTATGAGATAAACGTTATTATTACCTCTATGTGTATATGCTACGGATAATTATATTGATTGTTGTGTTGCTTTTTTCTGATATATTTAAAAAACGAAACAAATTCCCCAAAAGTGTATCATTCAAGCTCAAACATCAAAATAAGGTGACCGGACCAAGTCCAAGGAGATACAAAATGAACACCTTTTTGCCACAAAAAGATGGCGAATCCAGGCTCCACGGAGAGCGTTTGGATCCACCAGTGTGTGTCCCCCCCCCTTGGCTGATTTATAAATGCGCCACTGCTTGTCACACATACTCGATCCGTACATAAACACAAGACAGCCTGTTTATAAGATAAGCTACCTACCAGAGAATGTTTAAACCGTTAACTTACGGTTTTGGGCGATATTTTGACTCGCTAATCCTTTGACCTGTTAACGAATGGAAGGCAGCAGTGATTGTCATAGATCGGGTGCACCCATAGGTGCCCACTCAATTCTTCCGATTGTCTGGGTTGGGTATGCATTTTTTGCCTTTTCATGGATACTGGGTGGGCATGGGAAGGCATTTTTTTAGTATTGTCGCTAAGTTTTTTTTTTTTTTTACTTGGCAACCAGATGTTTAACCCTTGCCCGAGTATAAGGGCAAATTCAATGCGTGTCCGGGTAGGGGGGGGGAGTTGGTACGACCCCACTTAGGCGTTTCGCCCCTAATTGAGCTAGAGCTTTGATTTAAAACAAGCGTGTTGCTTGTGACGAGAGGAAGCCATTGACATATTACTTTAAGGTCATGGGTCAATTGGTGACCTCTGAGGTCATGTCAAAGACCAAAATGCCACAAATCGTAAATGTGAGAAAATTGAATACTGATCGAGCTAAAATGGTAAAAGAACATCTTAGTATGCTTAATGCATGCCAAATTTGAAATCAGCGTCACAAAATGACCTAAAAAATTTCAAATTTCAAAAAGGTCTTGTAAGGTCATCTGAGGTCAGGTTAAGTCCATATAGCCATTACGAAATCTCTGAGTGCGTCCCTGCCATAGGTATAAAGCCGCGATCGTGGGGATCTGGATCTCTACGGTTTTCCCACGCAACCCCCAAGTCTGACGATTGGGGAAACTATTGAAATCCCAATNGTCCACAATTGTCTAGACATAGCCAACTTAATGACGTCCCTACACACGAGTTTGACGAGCACATCAGATAAACTTTAATGCATCGTACAACTACCAAATTTTAGCAAAACGTAATACAAAAGACGTCAAAAAATGACAATGGCAAAAACTTAAAAAAATATATTCATTTTTTTAGCTCTTTGATTTTCGACCACTGCAATACCAGCAGAATATTTTTAGCTAAAAAATAGTCAAAATACACAATACAGGTATTAGAGAACCAAATTATGGGAAATTTACAAAAATAAGATATTGCCATCTTCGACCGACTTATGGTTCCTTAACCCAAAAGTTACTGGGGGGGGGGGCTATTTATAGCCCCCTCCCGTTATTCTGCAAAATCTCCTAAACTAACGTAGGTATCGTGACCAAACTTTCAGTACCTTGTCCCAGATCAATTGACACATTCTGCCCGATGGAAAAAGATGAGGCTATGATAGGTCAACCGGAAATGACGTCAGAGTGACGTCATGTTCTGCCGTTATTAGTTGAACAATGAGGGTTTTGCGGGAAGACGCTTAAGCCAAAAAAGTACAGTTATTGAAGATAAAAACTCAAATTGTCATACACAACAAACGACAGGTAATTAAGTTGTCTACTATCCGACTAGTGCCTATCTTGGGTGAATTTTTTTGAAAATGTTTTGAGATTAAAGAGAAATAAATCCAAAGGCAAATTTTTTGGTGTAAGTCGAATTACAAAAATAACAGGGAAATAAATGTAATTTAGAAGTTGCAACGAATCGGCAATGAGATGTTGTAGCAAGTTTGAAGTCAATATCATTTCAAAAAAATCGACCTATGAGATTGACAGCCTTGGTCAAGACAACTCAGACCAAACCTTTACTGTATAAAAAATAAGACAAAATTCACGTAACCACCTTTACTGACGTAATGGAAAAATAAGCAAACAAGTGTCATTTTTTATTCAAACCTTTTGTATGGAGAATATCAAACGTGTTCTAAGGTCATTTTAGCGTTCTAATCGAAATAAACGTAACTCCATAACCCATGTGTTTACCAACTCCCTAATGACCCGTAAATCTTCAGTTTGACCTCGTGACCTCAGGATGACCTTGACCTGACCCAAGGTCAAAATTAGCTTAGAATGGTAATTAGAAGTGTCAGATGCACGAATCATACCAATTTAATAGCTTATTTTGCGTTAAATATCGCATTTTTGCGCGACAATGCCGACCACCGGACTTTGATAGCACGGTCAAACATTTTTTGTTTCACGTGACCTGTGACGTCTTTGGTGACCCTGAGGATAACAATATTAGGTTTCTTTTAAACAAATTTGATAGGGCTATCGAATTCCCTTCGAATTTTTAAGATCGGTCCAGTAGTTTCGCAGATCAGAGGGGGCTATAAATAGCCCCTCCCCCAGTAACTCGCGTTACAGAATATACCACAGTAACGCGCGGGTTAAGTATGAGTAGCTCGTGGAGTATTTATTTGATTTTGTTTAGTTTTTGATGATCAGCCACGAGCAGTCGCTACTGCATTTATGAAGCGAAATTGGTCCAGAACATTAATTTTTATTTATATTTATCCTTTTTCAATTTAATTTAAATTTGGTGTGATCTGATCTTGACCTGAGCTTGACGTGAACTTCACTTAAAAGGACATTCCCATCTAAACATTTGTTCTGATTTAGCTGGCAAAGTTAGTGGCTATGTAGGACAATTTAGGAATGTAGGATTTAAAATAGTCACAGTCTTATATATAAAATAGCCATTCTTATATAGACAATTAAATCGAGCCACGGCTGCAATTACACAATAGAGCGACGGAATATAGCCTGCTGCCTTTTGCATTATTATTATTTTTAACTAGAAGCGGCAGCATTTCTTTATCCACTCGGCTGCAAACCTGGCTGAAAAAAGACAGTCATGTACGACGTCATACTTACCATTTTCCACTTCTTAACCAGTTTTACTTACCTCAGTTAATCGACAGAGCTGCTATAATTTATACTTCTAGCATTGGATTTTATGTCAAAATAAAGTCTAATAAAACTTACAGGAAATCAAAATAAGGGTACTTATCCGTTTTACCATTGGAATAGCACTAGTTGTGGAAATATATTCGAAGAAACTCCTTGCGGACGCAGTCAAGCCGCGACGCTGATTGGCTAGCAACCTTTTGCGTCTGCAATATTCTGATGATAAATTAGTTAACAATCACGTTGGAGGCTTTGTATATAGGGGCGCTGTGCAATTTTAATGATTTTCACTACTACTGTCAAACTAAAGGGCTTTCCTCTTACTTGTTGATTGGTCAAGTTTTAAGTCTGAATTCTTCAAAATTATCTGTTAAGCTAACGGTTAAAATTAACTGTTAATCAGCTCCTGCAGAGCCGCAGAACTCACCTGCTGTTGGTAATTTCTCAGCTCCTTGCGTATTTGCAGCGTCTGATGGGTGACATTTTCAACCGTCTGCTGGTAGAAGCCTGTCAGCTGACAGCTCTGACTGCTATCGTCAGCAGCCAACAGGTCCGCTGACAGGGTCAGCAGGGTCACCAGGGCCAGCAGAGGCAGCACAGACGCCATCGTCAGCGGAGTCGGAGTCAGCCGAGTCAGCAGTCAGCAGTCAGCCGGGCCGGAGTCAGTCGGGGGGCCGGAGTCAGCCTCAGGGGAGTCGCTGCAAGCTGCAGTGATGTTCGGAGGTGTCTCTGTTGACTGTCTGCCGACTGTCGACTGACTGACTGCCTGCCGGCCGACTGTCGAGTGTGTCTCACCGAGCCGCCCGGCTGGTTTTTAAAGCAAACTGTGTGTTTGTGTGTGTGTGTGTGTGTGTGTGTGTGTTCGTGCGCCATGCGTGCGTGCGTGCGTGCGTGCGTGCGTGCGTTGCGTGCGTGCGTGCGTGCGTGCGTGCGTGCGTGCGTGCGTGCGTGCGTGCGTGCGTGCGTGCGTGCTTGCGTGCGTACTGCGTGCGTGCCTTTATGCGTTCCTGACCCAATTTTGTTTTTACTTTTAAGCATGTTTAAACATGTTCATGATTTTCGTGTGCCGTAAGCTAGCGTTATAATGTATTCTTAAAAACCCTTGCTTAAGCGCACTCGTTTAATTCAATCCCAACATTGTTCATCGGTGCCGTCTGTCGGTGCTGCACGAAGTGAAATCTAATGCAACTATTTATGGCATGCCCTCGCCCCTGATACCGATGGCGAGGGCTACAGTAATTGCATTGGATTCCACTGCGTGCAGCAGAAGACTATCATGGCCCCCAATGGGTGCACCAGTGGTGGAACTTTATGAAATCAACAGGGGGCCCAACGGCCAAATTTGCGGTTACTTAATAAAAATATATATATATATATATATATATGTGTGTGTGTGTGTGTGGGTGTGTGTGTGTGTGTGTAGTGTGTGTGGTGTGTGTGTGGTTGTGTAGTGTGTGTGTGTGTGTGTATGTGTGTGTGTGTGTATGTTATGTATGTATTTCAACATTGCCGACATCTACATACACTTTTTTACAAAATTAGTAACGAAATGGAAATGATAACGTTTATGCTCTCGATGGTTTACCACCTTCAAAACAATACGTAATGGAGCCATTTTGAGAGCATGAATTTGTGATAAAATATTGTTGGTAGCCGCATATCGCCATATCTCTAATTAAACAATTTGACTAGCATCAATTGAGACCTTATGAAATCATAATACCAATTATCTGCTCTTACAATGAGAAATTTCCCATATAGTTTTCAATTGTATAATCAAATTCATGAATCATTATTACCGGGTACTACCGGGTACTACCGGGCCGGAAGTACTCGGTAGTACCCAGTAATATGTGTTGATGAGTTTGATTAATCAAATAAAACTAATGGGAAATTTCGCATTGTAAGAGCAGATATATTAATTCATAAAGTTTCAATTGATGCCAAAAATATCTTGGAAAAGCCGTGTTCCTGACTGAATTAAACCCAAAACGACGCGAAATATGAAACGGGTAACTACCGGGATACTCACCGGTAAAGATAATCCTTACACGTGAAACGGCTAATGGATTGCTTCAGGAGTCTAGGAGTTCAGGAGCACGCCCTTCATTACGTCCGTGGCTCGTCGAAATTTAATAAGCTCAGTGCATACTCACATCTAATCAGTACACAAATTTAAACAAATAAACAACGACGTAACTTGCACACATTATTTAACTGGCTTGGTTTTCCGATCAGTTGATGCTGCATTACTTAATTGCGAACTCAATTTAATCCTCTCAAAAACAAACAAATCAAACTCGAAAATAAATTATCGTTTACCGCGTTAGGGAACGACCCTCGTCGCCTACCGCTCAAAGCCCCAATCTCCTTTAAGTCTTGACATTAATTGACCCAGTGGTGCCCATTTGCCGCATGATAGCGTGATCGGCGAGCACACCACGAGGTTACCGGTCTGAATAACGCGGCCACCGGCACCAGCGATAAGACGTAGACTTGCGAAACGAAACTCTCCAACGCATGAAAGCTCGGCGAAAACGGCACACTGCTTTGCACACAAAACATAAGGAATAATTACTGGTCAAGACGAATGGCAATGTTGTTACATTTTGTGCTTACCAGCACTGGGAGGACTGGGACGACGCTTCCTGATGTGGGTGACGCGCAGGAGAGGATTTGACGGCTCCTGGACGTGGATGGCCAGGACTTACAAAGCCAAAGCCATGATGAAATAATTATTCACGAAATGCATACCTATTATAAAAAGTATAGCATCTGTCAGTAAACAACTGTTTAGGGTACCTACATGAAAAATATAAATTTTCGCATTTCAACATATGAACCGGTGTAGCTGGTGAAAATTGAGTAAAATTTTGATATTTCTTAAAAGTGTCAAATATTCATTTAATTTCACCCATGAACCTTTAATGAAATGGTCCAGATTGGCCTGACCTTAGTTATCGGACACCGATATAGGACCTACGAACCCGAACTGTGTCACAATATAAAATCACTAGCGATCCAGAGGGGGGCGGCTTAGGGGGTTTGAGCCCCCATATTGCCTGAAATTGGCGAATTTGACATTATTATTCTACTGTAGAGATGGAAATGCTAACAACTATTTAAACGCAAGGAAGCATATTTCGTTTTGAACCGTTCAGTAAGCTTACAAGGAAGCCAAAATGCCGATGAGTTTTTTCGCATTTGATAAGAAACTTTTTGAAATTTAGCCAACCGTCCATGCCCAAGACTTCTGGATCCGCCAGTGCTTTTTAAGGACGCTGGAACCGGGGGGCAGGGGGGGGGGGCAGCGCCAGCCCAACATTTTCAGATGTCTACATTACGCCTTTGGCGTTGACAATGGAAAGAATCGACTTCAGAATGCCTGCTGCGCCCCCCCCCCCTGCGACGCACACTTTCGAAGGTTACCGCAGCCCCCTGTGCTGTTCTTTACTTACTTACCATTTAGGGACAAAAATACTCATGAGATTTCTCTGTCGCTTCATTTTTTCTTCGCATCAATGCCGAATGCGCAGAAACAGCCAGTCAAGTTCCGGTGCCGGGTGGGCATGTATTTTTTCTGGACATTTTTAAATTGCGTTCAAAGACAAGCCCTATGCTCCGAATATGGAACGCGATTAGGTACTTATCTTCACCAATTCGATATGGCGTGGTCCAAAAGGGTGTTGTTCTAAATTTTATGCCGTTTTGTCAATATAAATTGCAAATTTGACCAAAACCAAATAAAAAACTGTCTTTGGTGGTTTTGGTCTAATTTGGTCACTAGATTACACCAAAATGAATAAAACTCAGAAAGCTACTCGTGTTGGACCCAACGCCAGATCGAATGGTAAAGAAATTTACCCAGAATCGGTCGAATAGTTTCCGGAGCATAAGCCCTCGTGTTTTGAAGAGTCCGTCAACAGCAATTTTTGATGTCCAGAGAATACATGCATAGCAGAAAAGGAGTTTTGGGACTTATAAAAGAGGAAGGTGTACCTTAACTCCCGTTAACTGTCTTTTTAGTCCTGATACGTCAAAGCTCTGAGCCAATGGAAGGCGTTCTGCTAAAGAAACTCCACAGCCAATGGAAAAGGAGTTTCTAAAGTTAGGCGACTAGCGAGCCAAGTTTTATATTTTCTATGTAACCTATGACGTCACGCTTCGCAGTTCCAAAAGCCGGAGATTTTACCTCGCATCTACAAACTTGGAATACATAAGGAATGAATGAATGACCTTGTTCATTCAAAAATAGCGACAACAATCATTGCTACCAAAGTTAGGCTTCCATATGATTATTTTCGAGCAGGCAAAAAAATGCGGCAGATCCATATAATGTGGAACAACATATGTGAAAGAAAACGCAAGAAAGTCGAAAATACTTCGCAAGAAAACTAAAGGGCCGGGGGGGGGGGCCAGAGAACTATGGGGGGTGCCCCGACTCCAGCCACAGGGGGGGGGGCTCGGGCACCCCCGCGGCACATTATAAAGTTCCGCCCCTGTGGGTGCCCAAACCCCAAGCCAAGCCCAGCCGAAGCCCATGAACACCAAGCCCAGACCCAGACTAGACCCATTCAAATTCATAATATTAATACCCATGCCCATTGGGGCCCATTAAGATAAGGCAGATAATTATTTTCACAAAATTTACAACCATTATTCTAGCTCTGAGATGATTTAAACTCTGATTGAGGTTGATCATAATGATTAAATGGAATATAATAACTAGTAACCTCATACTAATTAAAAGAGACAAAATGGCAAAAATTATATTGAATATCTCGCCGTTGCGGCTTTTTCAGCAATAAACACTTTTGCAATAAACAAAAAGTGTTTATTGCTGAAGAAGCCGCAACGGCGAAATATTCAATATAGTCCGCCCTGTAGCTAAGTCGGAGCGGCTGGGCTTCTGACCTATCCAGTAGTGCAGCCCGGGCTTCAAGTCGTTCGCGCGATCGCTATTTTGCTCCTGAATGGGCTGGCTTGCGGCCAGTGGCAGCATGTCGCACTGAGGTCAGGTGACCGTCAGTGAGCGGGGCGGACGTGTCCAGGTATGTCGGGCAAGTACAACTTCGTCTAAATTTCTGCCGACCAAGCAGCAATTGTATCGATGGGTGGTGGGGTCAGGGCCTGTGCAACAAGCTCCGCTTAGTGCGGGTCCTGTACTTGGAAAAATCCATCCATACAACAGTTCGGCTAAATTTCATATTTTTTTTCATTTATCTCTTTTTAATTAGTATGAGCTACGATTTATTAATGATTTCACTTAATCATTATCCTGGCATGTTTTTCTTCATACTATTAACGAGAAATAAGTATCAGGCACCTGTGGTGTTTGCTGTTCGAATTGGACATATATCTGAACACTTCGCGGCCTAACATTATCATATTGGATCAGACTTGGATCAGACATGCTTTAAACAATCTTACTCCCCTACTTATTCCCAAATTTTATTGTTGTCATATAATTGCCAAAGTCTATTGTTTAAGTGTTATATCATAAAAAATACCTGGTTAAAATCTGGTTGTCAAGTAAAAAGCAGCGCTAGCGGCATTTGGTCTAAAATTGTCATACCCCATGCCCGCCCAGTAAACCCTGAAAAGATGCAAAAATGCATACCAACGATCCAGAACAATCGGAAGAATTGACGTGGGCCGTGGGCTGCACCAGCCCATGATAGTCCCTGGCGTCAGCAACGCAAGCAGCACAACTCACATGGTGGTGTTGATTAAGTGGACTGAACATTTGCACTACACTGTACATAGTGGCGACACTTAATTCCCTATATCTGGACATGGAGAGATCAAAAATCGACGTCGTTGCTACATTGTTCACAGAAGATTTAAATTCGATGTAGAAGAAGGTACCCGAAGTTTCACGTTGATATCGTTATTGGCTTTTGAGCTATAACGAAATTTCATCAGGGAGGGGCGTTCAACGCCTCCACCCCTTCCCAGTCCTTGGCGGGTTAACACGCGTGCTGCTGGCCGTCTGCGCAGCCCCCACCGGTAACAGTTGGCAGCACTCGGGCGTTTGGGCGCTCAAAAACTACTAGACCATAGGGTTCCCATGTAAGCGACGATTTTTTCAGAACGAGGCTGGCTCGTAACCTATTGGACCATATTTCCAATTCCCGTCTTCTGGCAAATAAATTATGAGGCTGGCTGCCAATGTTTTTCTTTTACCATTTTTTAGATATCTGGGCACAAAGAGGTATAAATGGGCTTGGGAGTTCAAAAAGTATTTGAGCGCACCAATGCCGACTGTGCGTAGCATAGAAAGTTGCGCGACTGCAGCTGTCATCTATAATGCTAGTAGCAGGGCCGCTTAGTTTGTTTTGGATTACCGCTGCCATATGCTACCAAGATACTTAAATATATCCCTTTTTCGACTAATGCTCCATTAGATTGTTGGAAGTGAATTCAATCGATTAAGATTTAAACCCATTGAATTGAAGTTAGAATGATACAATACAACTGTTAATTTATATAGACAATTATTTTTTCGAAAACAAATGTATGTTGTCTAAATTCTTTGGACGCTAACATTCTTACGTTCTATAAACCCCGCGTGCGTCTAATTCTGTAGGCTTCTGCCCGCTGGCACCAATATGCTTTTGATTGAAAAAGCTATTGGTGCTGTTTTCCGATTTATCTATCATACCCAAAATCATGTAATTTCGCTAAGCATTCACCACAAAGTAGGAAATGCTGCCACGTGGAACCATGGTGATGCAACACAATTGGTTGTTTGAAAATTGTGTAAAAATGATCAATAACATGCCAAAATATATTTTTTAGAGCCAAACCAAATTATTTAAAATAATTTTGTTTAACCCTAAAAAATATATTTTGGCATGTTATTGATCATTTTTACACAATTTTTGACAATTATGTCCATCATGCCAGCCATCCGAATCATAAATAACTTCCCTAGAAGGTGGTTGGAAATGGCCGTTTGGATTGTAACTACACTATCCATGAACCGATTGATACCATGCCTAGCCTCTGATGGTCACATTCGCAAAACATAAAAATATAGCAAACTGTCCTGACATGATCGGGCTAAGCCGGATTTGGACCGATTTACGCATCCATCTCAACCTTAGAAAGGTATCGGTGGATAGACAATAAATAGACATCCAGTATGTGTGACAGCAGACAGGCATGGTCGATACACGACTGGTGGACAATTTCAGGCGCGGATCCAGGATTTCGGTCAGGGGGGGGGGGCAATACAAAAAGTTGCACCCTCCGGGCGCACCCTACGGGCGCGCCATAGAAAAGACCCGGTTCAGGGGGGGGGGGCGCGCCCAAGCGCCCCCCTGGATCCGCGCCTGCATTTTGAAACTCTGGAGGGCCAAGTGGCCCACCACATGGCGTGTCAAACAAGGACGTTACGGCCGGCAGTTAGTACATCTCTTGACCAATAGGTGGCACTTTACTACCGGATGTATTTTCCTACTAGAGTAAATTACAACAAGATCATAATATATGTATGAATGTATGAAAGCGGCCCAAAGTATATCTGGCAGTTAAAAATGAGGATTTGACAACATTTGATTAACCAAAAATGGGTCACCAAATTAATGCTCCGTCAAGTCAATTAACGGAGCATTAATTTGGCGACCTAAGTTATTTAAAGCATCATGCAGCTCGTTTCACATTATTATGCCACGAATTTTGCATTCAACGCTAAAACACGGGCACAATTCTGAACGGAGTGCAACGGGACTTAGATAGAGATGTTTCTTTGGGTATTGGCTTTGTGGAGCTACAAAACATATTTGATAGCTCAAACACTTTTCGATATATCGAATGAAATATGCGGATGGGTCACGCTCAGAGACCAGTTTTCAGCGGATTCACACGTAAAACTAGGAGAAACATGTCGGATATAACTCAAAAACGCGGGCACAGTTTCAAAGACAGAACCGTGAAAGCAGCACGGTTGAATTAAAAATAATTTTCTCTCTCTGATTCCAGAGAACATATTCGATGTCACATAGTTGTTGTACAACCAACTGCAAACTGACTTAAACAACCCTATGGCGGCGGTCCCGCCCGGGCGGCCGGCCGCCGGTCGCTAAGACCGCGTTTGACACACCATGGTTTACATGTTAGAGAAGTCGCTCTGGTCTGTTTATACTGCCCTGTTTCGCATCAGTGACCTGTGCAGTGACGGTGACTGACACCAGACGGTACAAACACGTCAACTTGGCCTCCTGCAACATGGGTCACGGACTCAGTGCTCTGCGCCGCTCGGACCCAGAGGCTGGCCGCTGGTGCATCGCGGCAGCGCTGGTATCCACGCGGTAACACCTGCTCGTGGAATTCACTGTTGACATTTTGATGATGACATAAATATACTTGAGATATGGGCGGGCTGCGCGGTCGTCGTCTGCCCTCCGGCTCGGTCCGACTGCGTTGCCCGGCCGCAAGTTGCATAGCAGCCGTTTTCACAAAGGGCTTAATTTACCGGGTAATTGGTGCGTTTGGGGTGAATGGTGCGTTTGGTTTAAATGGGGGAGCCAATGTTAGACCTATGGCCACGTGCAGTGGCGGCGGATTTGATTTTGACATGGGGGGGCAAGACTTCGACCAACTCAGTTTACGTAGTCATATACAGGGGCGTAGAAACTCATTTGATGTTGGAGGGGGGGGGCAAAAAGTGACCAAATTTTGAATTTTATAGTCAATTTTTTTTCAATTTTGGTGCCACTTTTTTGAAAATCTGGGATAATTCATTTGACGAACTCGTTACTTTACGTTTTTTTATATTTGCCATTCACTACAAAACAAGATTGTTTGCGATTTTTAAAACTTTTAGCTATTTTCGACCAAGAATGCCATGTAGTGACGTCGTCACTAAAATCGGTATATTTCGTTTCTATTCAACGCAACTGCTAAAGTTTGTCATAAATGACGTATAATTAATGTACACGAAGGTATACAAGTTTCACTCGAACGCAAGGTTTCGGAAAGTTAAATTCAGGGAAAAACCGAAGGGGGTGGACCCGAACCCTCCCAGGGGTCGTTGGGCTATGTTTTTAATTTCTTGGTCCAGGTATTGAAGACTCAAAAGTTGGTGGGGGCGTTTCCCTTCACTCAATAACTGGCGGTGCGCCAGTTGCCCCCTCCTCCTTCCTTGCCCCGGCACCCTACGCCGATGGTCATTACCTGTAACACCACATGTTGAAGGTTGAAGGAATTGGAATGTATGAGATGATCGAATGATATTCGTGATTTAAGTGGCGATTATCAGGGTTACCAGTGCCGAATTAAGTTAGGGTAATCATACAATGCATATGTAATAGCTACCAAGATAACAATACAACCGTTTTCAGTAGCCAAAATATTTATGTTTAAAGTTCGCTTTCCTGTTTGGCCGCATATAGACGTGGAGTGAAAATTATACTTTTATTAATTAGCTTTAGCTGTAACGATTGAATCATATTTTCTGACACTGCTTCATCATAAAATATATGTTTAACATGCTAATGAGTTTTTTGGGTCCAAATCCAGTGCCAAGCCTCAGGTAACCCCTTTTCCTGGCTGCACACCTCGATATGATGCAAAATATTGGTCCCTGGGGCCAGCAATTCACGTCAGGGAGAGCATCTGCCATTTACTTTATCATTTTCCAAATTTGTATAAGCAATTGCGAAAATTGTGTCATGCTGCTAAGCGGCGCGAAATTTTCCTGTTTTTAACTGAAGATAGCAGGATTCTGACTGCTGTAAAAGCAATTTTTACGAAAAATTTGCAGAGGCTGACTATTTGTTCCACCATTTTTTAGGGGGGAGGGGGTAATTCATAGTTTCAGAACCTTTGGGAAATGACCCTTTTGTCACCCCTGGATCCGCCCCTGTTCTTGCCTACTCACTACACACGGTGACAGATGAAAGCTTTGGTGACGCCAGTTCCGCCGATAGGCGATAACCCGGACAGGTGCAATCATCACAATATACAAAAACATAAAAAAATGACGGAGCCGATTGTGGTTGTGAAGAAAAAGGTCAATGTCAGTTTTGGAAATGGAGTGTGAATATAAGCTTCCTTGATATGGGAATGTGAAAACTGATAATTTACTTACTGTGATCTAAACGAGACTGTGTTGGGGGCATCACCCCCAAAAAAAGTTCACCAGAATTAAAACAAACTAATTGGATTTTGCTCCCTTTTGCCATTACATAGACGTTTTAAAATGAAATTTCTTAGAAAAGTGCCGTAGCTGGCCTACATCAAGAAATGTGTTAAAATGCGACATTTCAGGCGGCTTGGGGGAGATATTTCCCTGAGCCCCCCCCCCCCTCCTGGATCTGCCATGGAATGGGTTTAACTTACCCGTTTCGCACAAATCCATCCAAGATGACTGATGCATCATCCTAGGATGCATTTGTGACCGAAAGCGGTAAGTAAACCCATTCACTAGCGGATCCAGAGGGGGGGGGGTTATCAGGGACAAATGTCACTCCCAAGCAGCCTGAAATCGGCGCTGGCAAAGTCAAGCGGGGGCAAAACTACATTTTGCCCCCGCATCTTCCGTAGTCGAAAAATATTTATGTTTTGCCATTTGATATATAATAATTTGTATGATAAAAATGATAAGCATTATCAAAGTAAAAAAATAATATACTTCACATGGCAAAAAATTATGGTAGCTTGTCCGTGAGGAAAAGGTGACGACGCAAGTTTAAACAATACTGGCGGGAGTCATAAAGCAGACGACCGATCGTGTTTTGTGCGGTCGAGTAAATACGTCAGCTGACGCCCGCTTCATCACTGATTCACACTGATGCTCTTAACCTGTGAAGTCTTTCTCGTTACAATATGGCCTAAACAGAAAACCACTTGTTATAAAGAAATGCAACGCACACCAAGGCCGTATTTACGCGATTCACAACCCAAACAGCGATCGGTCGTCTGCTTATGACTCCCGCCAGTATTTGTTTAAAACTTGCGTTTCACTTTTCCTCACAGACAAGCTTACCATAATTTACTCCATGTGAAGTAATTATTTTTACTTTTCAAGCTTATATTTTATCATACCCAAAATTATTTATACATCATATGGCAAAAATATATATATGTTTCGACTACTGAAGATGCGGGGGCCAAAGGGAAGTTTTATCCCCGCTTGATTTTCCGCCGCTGCCCCCCACCCCCGAATCCGCCGCCCCTGGGTATAGGTATAATTAACTAGACCTAACTAAACGGCTTTATTCCGTCACAATAAAATAGTAGGTGCATTACTCCCCGCAATTATTTTCCGAATGTAACTTGGAACTCAAAACGTCCATACCATCCTATATATATAGCGGCGTGTGATTGTGCCGACGTGTGGTAGTACCCCGCCGGTTCCTGTGCCCATGTGTGAAGTCCAGGCGTGGGTAACGTGGTGCTGTGTGTTCCGCCGTCACGGCCCCGCAGTGTGACGCGCCGCCAGCGTCACACCGTCGACCGTGTCGCACACTTCAGGCAGTCTTGACAGAGCGACACTTCAGAACCGTTCAGGACGAGAGGTGCAGCCTCTGCCGCCGCCGGCCTACAAGGC
Source organism: Semibalanus balanoides (assembly GCA_014673585.1). NCBI lineage: Eukaryota > Metazoa > Arthropoda > Thecostraca > Balanomorpha > Balanidae > Semibalanus > Semibalanus balanoides. Next base: position 13,058 of record VOPJ01015834.1, on the reverse strand, counting down.
CATGTGGCGTCACTGAGGCCACCAGACATGTGCTGGGATCCCGAAAACGGATCCCCGGATCTGATATCTGGGATCTGGATCCTGATCCACTGGGATCATAGATCCAGCTTTAACATTGGTCGACGGATCCACCGGGATCCGAGATCGCAGGCACTATTTTGCTCTGGGATCGACTGCGGATCTCAGACCCGCCATTATACCTACAGATATGCGTCCTATTCCTGTGGGATTATACCTACAGATATGTGTCCTATTCCTGTGGGATCAAGATCTGTCGCCAAATTTAATCGAGGGATCCACTAGGACCCAAGATCCACTGTTGTATTTTGTTCTGGGATTCAGTGGGATCATAGATCCAACATTGCGTTTTGTCGAGAGATCCTCTGGGTTCATAGATCTTTCTTGAGATCCGAGATCCATGCACATGTCTGGATGCCACCTGTACGCCGTGACGTCATCCCATCCACTGGCGGATACAGCACTCATTCACATCGTCAATCAACATGTCACATGATGTCACCCATGATATCATCGATCGTCATGTACTGTTTGCCCAGGCGTGGGGCGGACGGCACGGCCACGGGCCACTCGGCGTTGGCGTGTAGAAGAGGTCGTCAAACTCGAGTTTTAAAATCTGTACCGGCTGTGATCATGTCAGATAATTTAGAGAACAGCTAAATAAAATGGCTCAGTCTCGAGGAAGTTTGACGACTGGTGACTGCACCAGCTTGCATTCGGAGACAAATATAAGAGTGTGTGTGTGGGGGGGGGGGCATCGAGGACCATGTCACCAGACGACTGAAATCCTGTCGCAAACTGCTAAAACACATGTCGTGTTTAAAAAAAAAAAAAAAAAAAAATTCTAGAAATGTGTTCAAATCAGTTCTGAACTCGCAAACAAGCCACTTGTCTATAACGTTTTACAATTGGTTCAACTGTTTTAATTTGACCCATGCCAAGTTTTACCCGCTCTGGATCCGTCCGACAGTACTTATATTGCTCATCAAGTATGTAAACGAGCACGGCCTCACCACCAATTTGATCACCTGTGTCAATCCATCAAGCAGCAACATACATGAGTCACCATTTACCGATGTGACCATCGCTGCACCCTGCCCCGCCCCGCAGCACCTGAGAACGCCCCTGCTGCTGTGGGAGCCGTGGTGCGCCGTGGCTCTGCCCGGCCCCGCAGCACCTGGGAACGCCCCTGGTGCTGTGGAGCCGTTGTGAACCGCCGTGGCTCTGCCCCGCCCCCCAAGCACCTGGAACGCCCCTGTGCTGTGGGAGGCTGTGACCGCCGTGGCTCTGCCCCCGCCCCTACCTTGCAGCTCCTGGGACCGCTCCTGTGCCGCGCCTTATATTTGGGAATGTCGAATGCAAAATCCAGATTCATCACCCAGAGCCGTAATCACGAGTCCATGCCACTCTTTTCCATCATTCCACGTGCCTTTTCCAAGGTGCGCAAGCCCTTTAAGTATGAAGGGTCTGAATTTCGCATTCGACATTTCTATATGTGGGCTGCGCCGCGCCGGGTTGCGTTGGCCGCCGTCGCTCTGCCCCCCATCTCACCTTGCCTGGGACCGCCCCTGTGTTATGGGCGGCCGCGGGCAGCGGCGGCGGTGGGCGGCTGGCGGCGGGCGGCGGCGGCGGCGGCGGCGGCGGCGGCTGGCACTCGACGCCTCCTCGTAGCACGGAAAGCGTCGCTCCCAGAGTATAGGGCGCTCCCTCTCTTCTGAGTGTGCCGACAGTGATCAAATCGACTCTCAACAACCGACAACATGGTACGTGGAATATTGGGAGACGTCAGCGATTGGTTAATGGGCTTACGCCCGGTTCTGTCAGAATAGTTCATGGTTGAAAATGATAGACTAGGTAACGATTAAACAGCCACATACATACATAGGCGTAGGAGCCTATGGGCCAGGGGGGGCAACTGCCCCCCCAAACATTTTCGGATTTTAACATTACGCCTATGGACGTTGCATGGAAAGAATCGACTTCAAAATGCATTTTGCCCCCCCCCCAACTTCAAATGAGTTCCTACGCCCCTGCATACATACCCTGGCTTACGTTTTTTTTTGCGGGAGGTGAACTAAGAGTCAGTTTAGCGTACATTTCTTCAGTCCAATATTGGCCGGATTCTCTGTCGATTTCCACGTCTTTCAGTTTCTATTATCATGATCATTCATAGAGTTGTGCCTCGTCTGAGGTCGACCTAACTCTACCGGATGCAAATATTTGTTTATTGCATTCACTCATTCCGATAGTTCATTTGTATACACACCTGCCGTGTTTTTCATGTTTCATGTCAAAGTCATGTTTTTCATGTTTCATGTAATTTCATAATCATGTTTTTACACACAAGTCACGTTTTTCAAATGCATCATTGCAAAATTACCACTGTGACCGATCTATCAGAGCACACTGCACCATATCAGAGCACACTGCACCATATCAGAGCACACTGCACCATATCAGAGCACACGTGCACCCATATCAGAGCACACTGCACCATATGCAGGCCGTGGAGCACCATTATCAGAGCACACTGCCACCAGTATCAGGCAACACTGCACCATATCGGGCACACTGCACCATATCAGGGCACCACATGCACCATATCAGGGCACACTGCACCATATCCAGGGGCACACTGCCCATATTCAGGGCACACTGCACCATATCAGGGCACACTTGCACCATATCAGGCACACTGCACCATATCAGGGCACACTGCCACCATATCAGGTCACACTGCACCATATCAGAGCACACTGCACCCATATCAGAAGCAACACTTGCACATATCAGGGCCACACTGCCACCATATCAGAGACACTGCACCATATCAGACACACTGCACCATATCAGAGCACACTGCACCATATCAGGAGCACACTGCCCACCATATCAGGGCCACACTGCACCATAATTCAGAGCACATGCACAATGCAGAGCACACTGCACCATATCAGGGCACCCACTGCACCAATATCCAGGGCACATGCACCATATCAGAGCACACTGCACCATATCAGGGCACACTGCCACCATATCAGAGCACCACTGCACCAATATCAGAGCCACACTGCCACCATATCAGGCGTGGAGCACCATATCAGGGGCACACTGCACCATATCAGGGCGTAGCACCAGCGACGGCAGACACCAGTCCGTCGTAACTCTGCGTCGTAGGCGGGGCGCTCCGCTCCTGCGTGGCTGGCGTCAGGGCGTGGAGCACCAGCAGACGGCAGACACCAGTCCGTCGTAACTCTGCGTCGTAGGCGGGCCGCTCCGCTCCTGCGTGGCTGGCGTGACCTCACACATGCTAATGAGCCAGCCAGTGTGCGGCGGCGGCCTGTCTTCCCACGCGCTGAGAAGTTGACCTCAATCGGCACGGCTGGCAACTCGTGGGCCAGGCGCAATGAGACGCGGCTCAACCCGGATATAGAGTTTTAACGAGCGCCGAGAGTCAAACGTAAATAGCGAGGGTAGCGCACGCCAATGGAATGCCTGCCTGTAGGTACTAAATGTCAGTTATAAAGATTGATTGCAAGCTGCAGGACATTTTATATTTCTTAGAGTATCGGTGGACGAGTGACTGATGCTGGAAGTTATTTGTATGCGGAAGTCATGTTAATATTTCATTCATTTTTATCTTAGACGAGAAGGTCGCATTTCTATTTTAGATACTAATTATCGCGTAAAATCACCGACTACATTGCATAGCCTTTTTCTTCGTTTCAAGCCTAATATCTAGTCGCCACATTGGTGAAAAACTAAAAAGGTAGGAACAATCAGCAATAAGCACCAAGTAGATTTAACTTCGAAAATAATACAACATGAAGGCATGGTAGCAGCTGATAGTTGTACCTTCATTTTGTCTTCTATTTTTCAGCGCGAGTGCCTCTCTATCCATGTGGGCCAGGCCGGCGTCCAGATGGGCAATGCCTGCTGGGAGCTCTACTGTCTTGAGCACGGCATCCAGGCTGACGGCACCATCCCGTCAGGTAAGGCTGCTGGGAACTGAAATGTGATGCGGGTGCGAGCTGACCTGACTGGGCCTGTCAGTGAAATACCTCGTGTTTGCGACCAATCCACGTGCCACGTTACACGTTACAGGTATCGTCATGTAGTGTCAGAGCGAGGACATGCGCGTGCTCGAGTCGAGCTGAGTCGAATTCCTTAGTCGGACCGCAGCTGTTTTTCACCGCTATGGTCGGGAAGATTCAGCCAGATAAACGGTTTCGAATTCGTTACAGTAGCCGTTTTCACGATGGATTATTTTGCGCGAAATGCTTAAAAATATGTCAAAATATTCATAATAAAAAATCGTAGTAGCCGTTTTCACGATGTACTAATTTGCGAAAAATGTTTTAACCCTTGCCCTACGGGACCGTATGGCGAGGGATAAAACATTGATCGCAAATTAGTCCATCGTGAAAACGGATCCTATTAAAACATTTTAAAACATTTTCAAATGTTTTAAAACATTTCGCGCAAAATAATCCATCGTGAAAACGGCTATTGATTTTCAACCGGCTGGTATGTTTGTACGTGTGCGTTCAGTACCGTTTATTTTGCCCAAACGCTTGATCGCCTTTTGCCTTGTCATGGTGTCGTTATTTCCTTCTCCTTTACGAGCCGATGACTAGCTTCTTGTAAATCTTGTCGTCATTGTTACCTGGAAAGAACCGAAACGTGTCCCGGAAGACGCTGTGCATTGAAAGGCTGAAGAAATAAACCTCCGTTCCATCGTCCTTTAATAGCTCTAATGTAACGGTGACATCCTTTTAATCCTCCGTCGTTTACCTTACATGCCAGACCGCCCGTCGCCGCGCCGATAGAAGAACCGGCGATGTTTTTGTGAGGGTTGATCGGTATACACGACAAGGGCATAGAAAGCGACATGTTGACAACTCCGAAGGGACAAAAACAAAGGCGAGGTGCCTTCTAGCTGTCAGCGCTTTTACTCGCAGCTTTCTTACTACGAGCGAGCGCGAAACGCTCGCTCGTCCTTCCGTGGTATATGGGGAAAATATGAATATTTATATGAGGGACCTGGCCCGACCCGTGTCGACGCTTTTGAGAAGCATATATCTCTTCAACCGCACATCTAATTGACAAGCGGTCTTCTTTGATAAGTATTCTGCCTACTCTGCTTGAGACCAGTGCCGACTCATACAGCTGTGGTGACTACCACTGCGCGTGGCGCGTGCCGCGTGAGGGGTGTTGACAAGTGTTTTCTCGCAAAAACTCGGCAACGGCTGGGCATATTGAGTGCCAATTTGGTGCGTGGTTACTGGTTAGTGACCACTCGGTGTCGGTTGTCACTTTTTCACATTTCAGGGGTGGGGTGGCTCTGCACGTGCGCACGTGAACACCTCTATTATATATCTCGGGAACGGCTGAGTCGATTGTTCCGAATCTCTGCACCGGCACGTGCGCACGTTTTTGTGCCTCAGAAACTACTTGCCTGATCGAGTTGAAATTCCCAATACATTTCCTTCGCGCTCGCTCGTTTACCGCCAACTTCGGTGCCTTACTGGTAGTAATTTAGTAACGAATTGTTTAATCTCAACGGATTAAATAATTTCGATGCAAACAACCCGCAATAGTGACAATTAACTGACGTTGCTGAAGGAGAAAAACATCGGTATAAATCAAGCGAATCTATATTTATAATTTTCTAGAAGCTCAACCAACCTGAACTGAAGTCAATAAATCCCATTACAGTTTGAGTCGACATCAGAACCCTGGTTTATGCATGAGATAAACAACAGCAGCAGGGGCGGAACTTTATTAAATCGCTCGGGGGGGGGGCTAATGTTAATTTGATAGATTTCAACTCAGTTTTTGCCATGCAACGCCATTAGGCCTAATGTTAAAATTTTAAATCATTGGGGGGGGGGGCTCGGGCCCTCCACAAGAGATATAAAGTTCCAGCCCTGAACGGCAGCCTCCTCGACTTGTATGACCTAACCCTCCTTTGGAGACCTCGTGGCTGATGACACAACCACTATGTCACGTACTGGCACGTGACTAAGTTCATCGGACGAAAATCCACCCCAACCGCACGGGGACGCGTTTGACCTTGACTCTCCACACAAGGTCAGCGGTTCATCCCGGAGGCCTGCATCTGCTTAACAACACGGCCCGCAGCTAGCTCGTAATTCAGACATTCTCCTGCGGCGGCACACGGAGTGGGAGATGTGGGCGTCCGTGGGGGTAGAGAAGAGGGGGAGGGGGGGGAGTCGAGCAAACGTGGGCATGGAATAATAGCTCGCTGTTCTAATTTGCTAGATTATTTTGATGGATTCGGAATGAAAACTACCACTCGAGACCTTGACTGCCTCGTGAACCGGTGCAATAGTTATTCACATAATTATATGCTAATCATTGAGAGAATGGCATTTCGAAAGTTATGACGACATCGATATTGATAATCGTGACTAACACGCAGCTTCTGTTTCACGTTATATCAAGGGCTGCGCCGAATATTTTTGTCAGGTGGGCAAATATAAATTTAGGGGGCCTCCATTTGAGAGGGGCCTCCATTTGAGAGGTGGCCTCCATTTGAGAGGGCCTCCATTTGAGAGGGCCTCCATTTGAGAAGGGGCCTGTGACCTCCGTAGGGCTCCTCTCCCCTCCCCTCTGGCTTCCGGAAGGCCGCTTCTGGACTTCGGGGGCACCTCTGACTAGTGACGTCATTTTCACAAAATTTCCTGACCAAAACCAATCCAATACCGAACAGGAGGCATTTTGGTTGACCAAATATTGACCAACTTTGGTTGAGGCCAAAAATGTCCAAGATTTGACCGATTTTTGAATTGTATACTTATTTATACACACTCGCAGATTAGTTTTGTTAACATCATAGTTCATAAAACGCACATGTACAGTTTCCAAAAATAAATTATAATTGTGAGAAAAAAAACACATTTGCAAAACAAAATAGTGGATGCCGCAAGCAAGACCAACGACTGCCGTGGTGCATTCATAAATTTAATTTCGAGCAAATTGTGTATCAATTTGTTGGATAAAAATAAGAATGCGTAAAAATGTGACACAAAAGTGGATTTTTCAGATTAAGCTGACCGAAAAGTGGCTGGCAAAAAGTTATATAAAGCCTGACCGACCGATTACCAAATCGGTCCACACAATTTTTTCGGTAACCCAAAATTTTGGGTAAACCCGATTGACACCACTACCTCTGACCTCCATAGGACCCCATCTGGCTTCCAGGGGCCCCTGTGCTTCCGCGATGAGCCTGCAAGATGCGGCCTTTTTGAAACATGGGGGGGGGCTCCTTAAATTATATGGGGGTGCATAAAAGACTTATGTACTGTCGCCTCTGTCTGACCCGAGCGAGAAGGAAAAGAGGGGTGACTTCCTCTCTGCCCCCCTCCCTCCCCGATGGGGCGGGGCAGGAGACGCCCCTCTGCGTCATACCTGATCTGCACACACTACATTTGTTTGTAAGATAGCAGACTGCTCGTTGAGGAATATTAACTCCACTTCCAATGGACCACTACTCACTAGTCACTAGTGCGATGGTGGAGTGGGTCACTGCGGTCATCTCGGACCACTGTCCCTACTTGGGAAGCCGTGTAATAATCCCCGGGACTCCTGTCCATCTTCTTTGGACCCTACGGAAGCGGACAGGTGATCGTGTCGGACAGAGTATCGTGGGGTATCCGGGAACGAAGCTTTTTATTCGGGAAGGGGACATTCGCGTCGCGCGGCTATTTATCGTTATTTAGAGCGTGCTTGCTTAGCTCCCGCTTCCCTCTCACATATGGGCTGTCCTAAACAGCATCGACAGATTGCCAATATTACCGTGTATATTCTAAAACAATGCTGAAGTTGAAACTCTGCCCGCTGACCCGCTTTTTCATCCCATTCCCGCGGTGCCGAGGATCCGGAGGATCTGCTTTTCATCCATTCCGTCCCTCTAAGCTCTCACGTTCATGGTGCATTCCCAGGTAACCGGAATGCCTCTATAGTCTAAATCCGTTCATCTATAATTCCGTCCTGACTTTCTCTTCTCCCCTTCGCTCCGTCCGGCCGACTCTCAGTCCAATTCATATCAAGCAACAGGTGGCTTTATCGTTCATCTCACTCTCGTCCCGTTTGTTTCTCCCGTCCTTCTTACTCCATGCCAAACGTTAGCCTATAATTATAGCCTTGTTAACCGTTGCGATCCGCCAGTTCCTCTATAGTGGCATGTCGAGCGGCGGGGTGGATAGTATTCTAAGACCGTGGGGTGTAGCAGACACCGACACCGCCCGCCAACGGTCTCTCTGCCGAGAGCCGACCACCTCTATCTGTGTGCTATCTCTCTGTGTGTATGTGCGCACTCCAGATAAGACGTCTCACCGTGTAGTGCCTGTGCACACAGTAGAACGACGCCGTCTCCGGTCGAGCTTCTGAACTTCGCTCCCGGCACGGGCCGGTGTAGTTCGGACCGATACAAATCGGGCAAGTTGTACTGATAGGCTCCAAAGTCCCAGGTGGATGAGGCGTTCGTAGGTGAATAGACAGTAAATGTATGCAACTAAACGTAAATTTCGCCAGATCACCCTAAAGTTGACGGATCCATGGGGCGCTGCTTTCTTTGATCTCGTGTTAAGAAGCAAGCGTCGCGTCTGTGAGCTATTTGAATGCTGAACGGAGCTAAGAGCTTGCTGATGGGGAGCTTAGGGAAAGAGGGGGTAAATTGTAACTGCTTTACTGTAACGTTTTTCAAGTCCGACTCAGCCCGTTGAAAGTCATGGACAATCCTCTAGCTTTCATACCATCGTATTCAGTCTAAATTGACTTGTTGCGGTTGACAAGCACTGGCGGATCCAGAACGTGGGCATGGGGGGCTAAATTTCAAAAAGTTTCATCAAATTCGAAAAACTCACCTGATTCGGCTTCCTTGTACCTTACTGAACAGTTTAAAACATATATGCCTTGGTAAAAGTTGATTAGATTTCCCTCTACAGGTGAAAATATGTCAAATATCGCCGATTTCAGGCTATATGGGGGGGGCTAACGCCCCTGCCGCCCCCTCTGGATCCGCTAGTGTTGACAAGCATGAAATCGTCTCCATGGCTCGTATTCTTCTATTTATATCTCCTTCATCTAAATGGGAAAACGGAGTGACCATCCTGAGGCGTGTTTGTAAGGCGTCAGCGTCACACCGCCACCAAAGCTCAGTATCATCTCGTCTCCCCGCAGCGAGACCAGCAATCAGCATCCTCACGTGTCGCCCATCTGTTTCCACCGCCAACGCCCATCCGCCGCCGCCGCCGCCGCCGCCGCCCTGGCCGTTCTCTCGCAGTCCGCCCGGCACCGCCCTGCAGCCTCTCTCGCAGTCCGCCCGCCGCCGCCCTGGCCGTTCTCTCGCAGTCCGCCCGGCACCGCCCTGCAGCCTCTCTCGCAGTCCGCCCGGCACCGCCCTGCAGCCTCTCTCCCAGCCCGCCTCCGCCAGGCTCGACTCTCTCCCAGTCCCGTTGTCCGCCTCCGCCCTGACTCTTCGCTTGAGCTAGCTGCCTCCTCCGCCGCCGCCTCCGCCGCGCGCGCTGCTGCCGCACCTCTGTCCACAACGTCGTGCGCCCGCCCGGCCATTGACGCAAATAGGCCTCTATTGGCATTTGGCAGCAGCAGCAGCGGCTGTGGCGGTGGCTGTGCTGGTGGCGGCGGCGGCGGCGGTGGCCTCGCCTGGCGCGGGTCATGTCCTGCTGGGTGACGTCACTAAGTCTGGAATGGTGACGCGATACGTCATCAGAATGACGTCATCTGCCGGGGGAGCGTGGGCTGGGCAGGGTGCGGGCGGTGATGGACGCGTGTTTGGTGTTGGTGCTGACGCGGAGGGCCTCGGGGTGTAGGGTGTGCTGAGCCTTTGTTGATGCTGAGGGTGTTGAATGGCCTGTTGGCTGGTGTCATTAGCTACGTGTCCGAACAGCTGTCAGGACTTCGAACCATCGCAGGTTAAAAGGAAGGCATAGACACTTGCATATTTAGATCAACATAATCGCAAAACACTATACAAAATAATGTCTGTTCACACCACAATATACATTAATACATGGTTACGTTAGCGGCGGCGGAAATGAAATAGGCTTTCATCCCGCTTCCTCCCATGTAACGCTGGTCGCTGATGTGACTTCAGTTAATCTCCGGAAGGTGATTTGAATCTGGCCAGCAGCTATGATCTATCAACTCCTCTCCTGTCTGTCTCTGGTACCGGGATACGTACAAAGCCTGTTTTATGTCGAAACCTAATTAACGCCTCTCTTTATCTCGACACAGCATCAGCTGATTGTCTTCGAGACATGCGTTTTCTGGTATCTCATCAGCCCTTTGATGGACGAAGACCAGCCGGTTTTTGTGAAGCAAATTAAAAATGTTAAGACGATTAAAACAATATTAGGTTTAATACCATAGTATTTATAAAAATTTTGGCCATTCCCTCATGTACCCGTTAGGTAGAAGACGGTGAAGCTTGGACACTTCTGCGCCGCATCCTCCACTAGCGGTGGGGGCTAAGTTCCGGCATCGGAAGACCGAAACGATTTGCCCCTTGCACTGGCAAGGCGGAGGGAGGGCCGGGATTTCTGCTTCCCTCATCAGGAGGGCCTCCCTGGGAAGTTCAATGGGCCCTATGTAGGTCAGAGGGGCCATTGAACAGGAACAGACTGAAAGGGTCCCTGAGCGGATCAAAAGGGCCCCTGAACATGTCCATTGGTCTTAGTAAGTACGGGGGCAGTGCCCAATTAGACCCCTTCATCGCTCGGAAAGGGGCCCTTTTGAGGCGCCGCCGCTCCGATTGAAATCCTGGTTACGTGCCTGCCTCAGAGAGAACCCACGGGGTCCCCTCAGAGGGGTCCCTCATTTCGGAAGGGGGCCTACCCCACTTGGTTGCGCCTCTGAGAACATCCATGAGGGGCAGATTTTGTCCCCCCAGCGGGACGCAAGTTAAAACGCACTTGTCTAAATAAAATGCATTTACGAGCATTTACTCGTACATTGCCTAACTAGCCAAGGAAGTGTCGATTTTAGCCAGTTTCGTTAGTTTTGAATTGGTCCATAGCCGCAATGGTTCTCCCGTGAATCCGCTAGCGAATCAGCATGAGTTGAAGATTTGGGTTAGAAACAGCCATGCTTGGGTGGATGGCGGCTGACTTCCTTTGTCCGTTCGGTCGAGGAGCGGACCGACACAACACTATATGATGCCGTCAGTAAGCTGTGTAATAAACCGTCGTCCGTTGGCGATGTGATCCGAACGCCGGCAGTTTGTTCCGTTTGTTGTCTCAAGCTGTGCCACCCGCCGTTACAGGGTCGAATTTACACGACATATTTACGAACCGTGCCCCACGTCCGTTTACAAACGGAAGTTGTCAGTTGATTTCCTGTGTCTGGGAAGAACCGATAGGGCTTGGTTTAAATTCTCCGGTCAGGCTAAATTTTTGGTGAAATTTAGCGGTTATGATATCCGTTTAGCTGGTTGTGCACAGCAAACATGGTTAAAATCGTAATATATCACATTGTCTTATAAGACCAAATAAATTGATTAAATATCTTATGATTTTTATGTTTGGTTCATACATAAGCGATATCGATAAAGCCCCATCCAGTGTACGTTTTTTATACTTTCAGGACGATCTCTTATCATTGGTGGCTAAACAGTAAACACGTCAGACGTCTTTAAACAAATGGATTGACTGATGTTCCTTTAAAAGTGGCAGATGCCTCGATACAGGCATGCTTACGCAGATATTCTGCCACTGTTACTCGTTACGAAACAGAAGTGCTGGCGATGACTGCGTGGCATAGAAATAAGTAAAAGCCCTTAAGTGTTTTAATGATGCCTACAGCCTATTTAACAACTATCTAATACTAAGCAGAAATACATATATGTCGGATCGCAATGGTTCCATTTTGATCCGTTTTGACCATCAACTATTTACTTATCTTATTTATTTTATTCATAGACGTTGCATCCACGTTTATTGATCTGAGACTGAGTCTCAATGCAATATTTACCCACGAGCAATTTACTCCATATTTTTGACTATATCTATGTTATTTCACCCACCGGCGCCTTAATCGTTCGGCTGTCGGTCTTCATTAAATATCGTCACTAGACGGGGCGCCGAGGCTGTCGCTGCAGCTGAAGTGCAAAGATTTCTGTTAATTAAACCCTGCACTATACGGGCGCAGCCTTCCACGAATAGGGAGCGATTGAAAGGCATCATTGCATCATAGTTTAACATCTGTACGCTTCTTAGTCATAGAGCGAACAACACAGGCAATGGTGAACTCAATTCCACAAAAGTAAAACAGTTGTTGCATGGCAATTTACTATTTATAAACATAGGCCATATGTTTTGCCGTAATTATGGGCACATGTTGTCCAGGGTCCAGACTTCCGTTCTATGTCATACTTCTAGATAATGTGCTGCAGTGAGAACTGGCAACAACACCGACAACCCTGGCGCTGAGCATTAACCTCAATAGCTGATCTCAGACTCTCGGTTGCTAGGAATTCTCAGCTAAAACTCCTGCGGATATGATTTGTTCCGCGCACAAAATAGGTAGGTATACTTCGGAAGCATTGGGGAAAAGGTTCAAACGGCCCTGCTTTTCGCGGCCTGATCGCTGGTTGACCTCAGACCGCGGAGTTCAATTGACCTCGCACACGGGCGGATCCAGAACGGGTGGTTTGGGCAAGTTTGGGGGTTGGCAAATCCCAAAAAGTATCGCACAAATCTGACAATTTATCGGATTACGCTTGCATATGCATCGTTAACTGATCTAAAACAAACTTTCCTTAGAAAAAGTTGTTTAATTTTCTATTATCTCAGAAAATGTGTTACATTTGCGCCGATTTCAGGTGGTTTGGGGAGGGGGCTATGGGCCCGTGGGCCGTGCCCCCTGAATCCGCCCATGACCTTACACGTGAATTAATTATTAGTTCAATTGTCTCAACTTCATCGGCTAAATTGTCACCAGAATCGCATCGTCATTTCTCTTCAGTCATGCTATATACGTCACGCTTCCGTCATGCC
>VOPJ01015833.1:0-26727 GCA_014673585.1 Semibalanus balanoides | reverse complement strand
ACAAAGTGTGGGCGATTGATGTTAAAAAATGTACAAAATTAGGCCGCGTTGCGCGCCGCAGTTTTTCCGCTATTCTGGAGAAGAAAAAAAAAACTCGGGGGGGGTCAAAATGACCCCTACCAGGGGGAGGGTTAAAAGGGGTGGTTAAATGCAAGCTTTTAAAATGAAAACAACACATGATTTTAGGATATGGCGCTCCGCCTAATTCCTGCTGTGGTTGGGCATGGCTGCTTTGGTAAGGTTTGCTCCTTTCTTCATAAAAAATATCGTTGGCCACAGTTAGTCCACACGACAAATCAGCATACCACGGAAAGTATGTACATACCTAATACAAATAAATTGTATAATATGAATTTTGATAATGTAAATGATGCGTAAATCCGTTCAAAATTTGGCTTCGATTGTATTGCAAGTCTCTAAAAATCATAGTCAGAAACTCAAGAAACTTCTGATTATAATACCATGGAGGTGCATCGCACAAACCTATACCTACAACCTACATGAGCTCTACAATAACTTTGATGCAATTAAATGACAAATTACAGCATTCTCAGACTCTCACAGCTAACCAGCCGTCGTCTTCCAACTTTCCCATTCCGCTAACCAGGGAGTCGCGGGCGGCCCACGGGGGGACGAAACGGCGCATCCGAGCCCTGCTGTCAGACTCCGTCTCCCAGGCGGGATAATCCTTTCGGCGCCAAAAGTCACCCCTCGCCGAAAGTCAGGGGTGGCTGAGGACTGAGGAGGAAGACCCCTGTGGCCTGGGAGGCGACACTGTCATTGTCGGCCGGCTATTGTATATATGCACCGGCTGTGTCCTTGGACACTCGACCAGGGGCGGATCCAGGGGGGCCACGGGGCCATGCCCCCCCCCAAAGGGCCTGAGACTATGATTTGCCCCCCCCCCAAAAAAAAAAAAAGGGTCGGACAAATTGAAAATTTATCGTAAAAATTGCCTTTGCAGCAGTAAAAATCCAGCTTTTCTCAGTCAAAACGCGGGAAATTTCGCGCCGCTCGGCCGGCATGACACAATTTGGCAATTGCCTATACAATTTTGAAAATAGGAAAGCGAAGTAGGATACATTAGGTGTCTTGCAGAGCTCTCCCTGGCCGGTGATTACTGACCACAGATACACGCTTTACTGATTAACAGATACCACGCCACAGATACTGACCCTGACCCACGCCCGGCGCCTCCGTGACTGCCCTTCTCCGGACCCTGGACGGCGTCCCTCCGGCTTATTGATGGCACCCCCACAAATGTTGAAGCACGACGAGCACGTGCGGAAGAGCAGGCGCCCCGCCAAATTTTTCGCCATATTGGTGGGCGCTCCAGTCGATCCGGGCTGGCACCTCTCAAGACACTTACTTGGTCCTTTGTTAATTTTATTTGGCAACGCCACTGATTCAAGTCATGGGCGCCCCACTTTCAAAAATGGGGCCCCTGATACAGTTGCAATGGTGAGCAAGATGCTTTCTGAGGCGGCAAGCATGTCTTCAAGGGCGACATGGTGGCCTTCTAAGGTTTGCATTAATACGTCCTAAGGGGTTAATTTAATACCTGCGAGGCGGCAAGTGTCTTATGATGCAGACAAGACGTCTTCTGATGACGGCAAATACTTTTCGAGGCAGATTATGCCCCCCCCTACCAGGCTGCATAATGCATTTTGGGGACGGCTCTAAATGTTTTTCGATGGGCGGCAATATTCTTCAGGGGGTAGCCAGGATCTGGCCAATGGGGGGTCACGACTGATTCCAGGGGCCGCTTGGCGCTCAGAGGCCAATGAGAGATGGAAGGGCCCCTACAAAAACGACATTTTTAGAGGCGTTGCTGTAGTGCATCCAGCTGTATACATCAGTTAGCGCACTGTTATGTACAAAAAACACGATTTTAGCAACGATATCGTGGCGCAGTAACAGGCCTTTGTCTGGGGGCTGGATGGATATACATTTTTCGTCCTTTCAGCGCATCCCCTCAATACTTATCGGTGACCCCCT
Organism: Semibalanus balanoides; assembly: GCA_014673585.1. Classification (NCBI taxonomy): domain Eukaryota; kingdom Metazoa; phylum Arthropoda; class Thecostraca; order Balanomorpha; family Balanidae; genus Semibalanus; species Semibalanus balanoides. The sequence goes on along the minus strand of VOPJ01015833.1, from coordinate 24,729 downwards.
GCGAGTTGGTATGAGAATAAACGTGATTATTTACTTTAGGTGTGTATATGCTACGAAAAGTGGTTGTTTCTGATGTTTTAATGTGATTTTAATGTTGATTTTTGTTGTGTCGTGTTTAATGTGATTTATTTTCTCGATTTTTTACTTTTACGAAAAAAATGTGTGTGTTTCCCCGAAAATGTTTTTTTTTTCACGATTTTTTTTTTTTTTTTTTTAGTGTTCCCACAAAAAAAGTGTTTTCCCACCTTTTTATATTATTCTCGAAATGCCAATAAGGTGAGAGGCCACAAATCGGGAGAAAAAAAAATGGGGTACCTTTTTGCCAAAAAAAAGTTGCCCCCCCCCCAAACCGAGCGGCTGGATCCGCCCCTGCACTCACGGCGGTTCGGACAGGGTCAATTGAGCATATTGTCCTCATGCTACCGCCTGTCAATGATGGACAATCAGGGCATATTTTAGCATGTTAACTAGGGGGTTTTATCACCCACAGAGCCTTGAAATTTCCCCTCCACCAGTGGACGCAAAAATCCCCCGCAGTCGACGGTAAGAAAAACGCGTTGAGCATGTCCCTCACGTGCGAAGAATATGTATTGGGGTATATATACCTCATCGTAATTAGTGGCTGACATCACAGATGCATATTTTGTAACACGGAAACTTTCTTGAATAGTTATCCGATCGTAGCGCATGGATGCACTTCCCGAAAATTGTTGTGACTTCACCTATGGGCCAAACCAAAGTAAACCAGCGGCTCCGATGTAACCAATGAGGTCAATGCAATGCAATGGTCACACCTGTTGCCAGTTGCCACACTGCCACAGGCACATCGCCACCTTTGCTCACCGTTGATAAGTGCTTCGCCAAAGGTAAACAATTTGCGGAGGGGCGCAACGAGGTAAGGAAAAAGCACTGTACGTCGGGAGGAATCAGCCAAAGGCTTGTGAGAACAATGGACTGACGACCATACACCGCCTGCGCCGCCTACACATGCCAATGGTGAGTGGGTGTGTTCTGAACAACCTTCGGCTTCCGCGTCATCTGATGACATACGATGACCAGGAAAACTATTATCAGCTTCACGCACACCCTTCCTACCTTCTGATCTCACCCGGAACGTTCAGAAAGGTCATGTTGACTTCCCTTTCCAAGAGAGCAGACATTTAGAGAGAGCACACTGCACACTGCACACTGCGAGTGGCATTGTCCCACTTCTCAGGGAGGAGGAAGAACAGGCGACCTACATCACATAACGGAAATCAAACACCTAACAAGGCATCCGTCTCACTCTCACTTCGTACCGCAGGCCATCGCCGCCCACCGACACGCATTCGGCGAGTCTCTTGGTGGGACAGACCGACGGGCGCCCACCGGACCTGCCCTGCCCCCGTCTCGGCCTCGGCCCAACAGGAAGAGAGCGTCTGTGACCGCCGCCGCCGCTTCAGGGTCACCCGGCTGGTATTCTGCCGGGCCAGCAGTCGGCACGTGTCATCCGAGCCGACCCCGCGCCCCGCCCGACCGCCGCCCGCCCGCCGAGCGCCGAGCCGATGCGAACGCACGCATTCTGCCAGGTGGACGTGACGTCGCCAGCGGCGGCCGTCATTGGGCCGTCATCACGTCACCGGCAGCCAATCAGAAGCAAGGTCGCGCCGCGCCGCGGGAGTACAAGACACTTCCCCTCTGGAGAGACAAAAACCGCTGACGACGGCTGGCGGTGCGGTGCGTGGGTCGGCTGGAAGCCGCCGCGGAGAGCGGTTCTCAAACTGGACCGTGCCGTGCCGGAGTCGGGGAAAGGGGAGAGAACAAACATGGGGTTGCCGGCTGACCACGGGGGCGAGCGCGGCACTCTCTCTCTCTCCGCGAACCCGTGCCTGCGGGACGGCTGTCATTCACAGAAGGCAGGACAAAGGACGGCCGCCGCGCCGGGAACGGGCCGATGAATGGGTGGCGGTACCGGGCACACTGCCCCCGGCGCCGCTACCGGCTGCTCCAGTTGAACCTGCTGCAGTACAGCAGTGCGGCACCACAGAGCGGTCAGGCATGTCAAGCTGACTGACAGAAGCCCACAGTGACCCCGCGTCGGCAGCCGAGTGAGCCGACACATGGCCATTAACCTCGGGCTCGGACCCGCCGAGCCGGTCAGCTGCCGTCTACTGAGCTATGATGTCATCGGCCATCATCATCTAAAACCACGCCTGACGCAAAATACATGACGAACCCGATAGCCAGACACGAATGGTTGCAAAAAACTTCCCACACAGCCACCAGCGAAAGGACAAACAAAGAGTTTTCGTAATCCAGGACAGAAAAAACGATGAGATGGGCCTCAGAGATAATGCGTTCTGGGAACTATCAACCAAGTAATGGTCACCATGTTCCTGGAAAAAGGTGCAGGTATTTGTTATATAATCCACTTACTGCGTCAAACAAAAGGGAAACATACTGAAATATTTCCAAACAAAAAATACGATGTTCACTTGCACAAAATTGTAATACAGATTTGGGATGTGGATACTTTTTGTACACATTTTTGTCCTCACAGTAAATGTCAATCATGCAACGTCAATCTTTGATGACGCGTCGTCTGTCGACACGTTTTCAATTTGCCGTTAATCTTTCTTCAAAGGTCAGAGCAGTATGATGAAATAACAACCGACGGAACCGGTTGAAAATTTGACCGGTCACGTCGGTCGAAATAATAACATCAAAATGACGTACTTCAGTGACGTATAATCGTGATGCAACATCGTTTCACGCATAATCGTGACGTGCGGCGGTGGCGTAAGACGTCGCTTGACAGGGACGGCGTGAAATGTTTGTGCAGATGTTGCTTCCCGTGCCACCCCAGCAATCAACTATTCAACTTTGACCTATGCTCTGCAGGCATGATTTCAGCTCTGCCTGTGTGTGTCAGTGAGACTGTGAGGACCACAATCAACCGATCAGCCCGTGGTATATATTAGTTCCAGGATAATCATAATCTCCAGGAGATAAGATAATAGAGACGTTTGCGCGCTGGATGGTAATATGATCAAACTCATTTCGATTTCATGATCATCGGATAACATTGTACCGGATTTTGACTGACAATTGCAATCAGACGACTGGTAAACAAAAGCTAACCGCAGGAGAGTTAAAAGCGACGTTCTGCGATATACACACTGAAAACTCAATAAGAACGAATTAATGATTTTTTTTACATTCCTAACATACGGAAGCACATCAAGTCAAAGGAACACGAGACACCTACAAGGATATGGTTATAAGTTGGAAAATAACATCTAAAATTGCAATATTATTGGCCGTATTAAAAGTATTTTAAGGTGAATACCGTTCCAGTTTATAGTAATTGTAGATCGGGACTTGATCTTGCTCGTTTAGAATGGGTTGTTTAATATATTTCGCGTTTATATTTATAAATTTTTACAAGCTGTTCTGAACTCAATTGACCTTAACGCACTCGCGGATCCAGGGGGAGGGGCACCGAGGCCATGGACTCCCCAAACGCTCAAGTCGTAAGACCAAACTATGTTTTGGCCTCCCCAGCCGGCCAGCACAAGCAAGGGCGTCGTCGACAGGGGGTAGGGGTAGGGGTTCCGGAACCCCACACTCTTAGAAGGCGGAAGAGTCGAGTGTCAATCCTTACTTTTTGCGGGAAAAGTAAAAATTTATCGTTAAAAAATGTCTTTGCAATAGTCAAATCCAGCTGTCCACAGACCCAAATGAAAATGTTGCGCCGCTTCCCGGCATGACACAAGTTGTGTAATTGCTTTCACAAATTTCGAAAATGGGAGAATGAATTCTTTTGGCTGATGCAGACAGCAGAAGCTCTCCTTTCCGGTAGTTTTTGACCCCACTCCCCAGGGACCACTCACTCCCTTCATAAAATCGCGGCGTCACATCGATGGCCATCGTCATAAGAAAGCCATCGTCATCGTCTTCGGTTCTTTGTAACGCTGAATTGAATGAATAACATTTTTAGCTTCTTATCCTTTTCAAGACCCACAGCCCATATTTTTGGGCTGTGGGTCTTGAGGCAAATCCGTGAATATTTCGCGCCGCTTGGCGGCGCCAAAAAACAAGCACCTACCTACTATAGCATAACAAAAAATAACATTGAAATGCTGCAAAGTCGTAAATACACGCAAACAAAATGGGGTACATTTTTTGTCATTTCAACCGAGCCCCCCTCCCACACACTAACAAATTATCGGCGACGCCCCTGACCACAAGCACCAATCTAGGCAACCCAAAAAAGCAGGTGACGCAGGTTTGACACCTCGACACAGAGCAATGGGTGCGGGTTTAGATGCATCAGGCAATGGAGACGCATACGCTAAGTTTACGTTAAGCTTACGCGAAATTGTCAAAATAAGGTGACATGTATTTTTTAGTTTTAGTTTTTGCGGTCATACTTTCTATCCAAGGCCCTAGATTGCAACTATTATCACACAGTGGCAGTGCTCTCAAAGGTGTAATGCATCTCCTTCATAAGCAAAGGTGACATTGTAAGCAAAGGTCAAGGTCAGGTCACCATAGGTCAAAATACACAACATATCGACAAATGTAATAAAACAGATACTTTAAGGTTTATTTTATACGTAAAAGTTTAAAGAATCAGTCATTTTCACGACCTGACCCCATATAATGTCAAGATCAGGGCACACAAGGTCATTTTTGGCAATTGATCAATATAAATAAAGAAGGCATATGTATTAAGACCATTTTTATCAGAAAACAGATGTTATTTACAATTTGGATTATATATCTGGTCACTAAAAGAAGAAGAAAAAAAACGATGTCATGGGTTACTTATACTTAGGGAGCCATAATTCAGTCATCAATAATGTGTGTGTGTGTGTGTTTTTTTAAATAATTTGTGTAGTCAAAAGCCCAAACGTCCAAAATCCAAGACAGCCATTTTTAACAAAATAAATATATTTTGTTCCCTACATTCGCAATTTGCATCAAAACTCGATTTTCGACTATTTTCAAACATGTATCGTTTTCCAACAAAAATTGCAATTTGTATCAAAACTCGATTTTCTTCTATTTTCAAACATGTATCGTTTTTCCAACAAAAACTGCATGACATGACGATTTAAACGTCATTATCTAGCAAAGCACTATACCAATGAAATTGAAATTGTGTAGGACGACCTAGAATTGATGCAGCATAACGTACTGTAAGTTTCACGTCGACATCATAGTTTTCCAATTATTGAGCAAATCTGGGAGGGTAGGCAGATTTTGCCCCTAAGCGGGGCGCGGGTTAATAAAAAGCATTCTTGCGATCATGCGAAGATGTCTAAGGCTATTCGAATGCAATTGGGTAATGGTGTATCGATCAAATTTGGTTGACAAAAATACAAACGATACCCAAAAATGACAGCACCCTCGTAACGACTCTTTCGGGCTGAGGACCTCTCCCTCCCCCACCGGTCAAACCACTTGTCGCTAATAACACGGAGCGAACGAAATGTTGGACCTCCCCAAACTCGAGCCCTAGATCCGCCAGTTGACTTAAACTTGACATCAGACTGCTAGCTGGTTACAATGATCCATTTAGATCCATTTACGATATTTGTTCATGAAACGGAAATTGCATTCAAAGTTTTATTTCACAGTAACATTTATACACCTCATAATCGGGATTCCTTTTCCGGTGCTCTGACACTTCAACCCGTTAGGACTTAAAGAACCGTTTACAAAATGACGCTGAGTGATAATATCTACTCTTCAAAGAACAAGACTCAGATTTCCATGTAGACTAAAAATCAAGAAATGATAGCGACGTCACAGGTTACTCAACTTTCACTCTAAACTCGCCAGCACGCCGAGCCATATTCGACTTCAATCGGCGAGAAGAAGGCAACGCTTTTCCTTAGCGAGCGGGCCACGCGTCCTTATTGAGCGGGCCACGCGTCTTTAGCGAGCGGGCCACGCGGAGGAGTGTGACATGCGAGCCGTTTCGCAAGGCGCCGCGCCGGGCTGTTCCACGGACACTGACAGCGTGCGTGCGAGTACCCACTCTCCAGTGACTGCGGCCTGTGGGGAAACAAACAAGGCGGGCCGAATGGTGCTCCATGTTCAGTCCAAATTCCACTGAATATCTCTGAGTGTGTGCCACTACATCGCCAGCCCAGTCGACAGAGAGATGGTGACGACGGGGGCGACCCCGGCCGTGGCGCATGACGTCACTAGAGGCTGGTAATGACATGGTAATGGCTGGTAAAGGCTGGTACGGTCTGGTCCGGTCTGGTCTGATCCCGTCTTGTGCTGGGTCCGAGGCGGGTTCACAGCAAGAATCATCCCTCCAGCCATTCGTAATTGTTTAATGAACCCAGTCAAGCAGCTCCGAATGAGTTAAACACATGATCTGCCAGGCTGTCTTCTAGGAACAGAGCCTCCTGGAAAAAAGGGTATATTGCGTGGAGGCAGGCTACCGACTCCGGTAGGTAATTACCTACCGGGCATGTCATTACCCTTCAGTAGCACCCGCCACTCGGCATACACTGCTTCCACGCGTACTAAATGACGACATTATGAGACATGATTGAAACGGCGCATTAAGCAGTTAGTTCTGGCTGCAGGTGACGAAAAATACAGACAAAAATACCAGGCGCAAAGCCGACTCGAAGATGAGCAGACTATAGTAACTATGCGATTTTTAAGTCGAGGCAGTACGTTGCACCAGTTGACATTATCTAACGTGAGAAATAGCTAGCGATATGATCCAACCCAGTAACCAGTTCCTGAAAACGGCTGGAGCGGGATCAAATGGGAAACACTGATAATCATTTCCAGCATATGATGAATCACACCATAAGGGAATGTCACAGAAAGATGACAGTTAGGTCTCGATCACGCCGAGCACAGAGCAGAGCACTGTCGTTGGGCGGCGGCCGCCGCTGGCCAGTGACCGGCCATTGACCCGACAGTGACCCCTCTGCTGACCTGGCTCGGTTGTGTTATCCGCCGACCGAGCCTGCATTGTTCCCCGTCCAGACGAGAGCTGCGACGGCGGGGTCAACACCTGGGGCGCCCGCCGAGGCACAGTGCGGTACGGCCGCTCCTCTCACTCGCTAGTGGGATTTTCTCAACACACAGTCAGAACGTGCAAAAGGAGGTAGGCAAAACTACCAATAGAATAAATACATGTATGTTGTGCTTTTTTGGTGATAAATAAATCAATGCGGAGAAATAAGAGGCAAAGTCAGATGAACGGTGACCACAAATTGTGCCTCATCACGGACATAGTTGATATCACAGATCAGAGCAATCGCAGTGATTTACCTCGACGCTATTAAGGGGAAACACCTTCATCATTAGTTTTTAACTGAGATAGTCAGATTGTCCGGCGTGCTGAAAAATCTCCAAATATGAGAAAATACTTCCAAAACGATCCAGGTGCTGGATTTCAACACAAAAAGTCGTGTTTATTTGGTTTTATTTTAAATAGACAAATATCGTGACGTTTTGCATACGTCATCAGTACTCCACTGTGATTTATATAGCACTTCGTTTTCACTATTTGAACCGACCGCCACCGAAGCGTATCATATGTTTGGCAACATCTTTGCCAAGGAGGCTTGTTCCTCGTCTGGCGTAGCCATTGGTTTAAAATATGTTTTCGTCCAGATTGCGCTATCACCGCTGTTGTGGTCCAAGGCAAAAACAAGTCTTAAATATCATGTGACTGCAGGTTTTAAGTAAATTATTTGGTCAATTTGAAACCGGTTTCCAATTGAAAATTACCAATAGATGTGATGCAATGGACTGTTTTCTTTTTATATAAACCGCCACCCTTGAATATCATGTGATATGTCGCAATATATCTTTCATGCTCTTCATGCAATATATCGATTACATTTTTGATAAGGTAGTATTTAGTTGACATTGACTTGGATTAAGCTGTCATTTTCTTATAATATTATTGATCAAAACTTTGTCAATCTGTTATATATTTCCAATTGAAAATTACTCAAAGATGTTTCGTGAAAAGATCCATTTTCGTATGGGTGGCTGGTCGCGGCACCTGTAATATATCGATTGCATTTTGACAAGGTTTGTATTTGGCCGTCGTTGACTTGCGTCAAGTTGTCGCTTTCTTAAATATTATTGGTCAAAACTTCGTCAAATTTAATTTGATTTCTAATCGAAAATTACGAAAGAATATGCTTCGGTGAAAAGACGCAAATTTTCTGATCGGTGGCTGGTCACGGGTACCTAAAATATATCGATTGAGTTTGACAATGTCATGTTTTTAGTTGATGTGACTTGCGTTGAAGACAAGTTTAAGACGATATTTTTTACCATGGTTTTGTCTATCTTAAAATGGATTTCCAATGGAAAATAACGCCAACACGCGTCTTGAAAAGATGCACCTTTTGATGGGTGACTCGTACCAGTCGCTGCAATATTCACTGCACATCCACACGTGTATTCACATCCACCACACACGCCCATACACACTGATGAACACACATATAAACACATTTATGGGTAGGTATATTACCTTTATTTATGCACCTGCACATTTATGGGTATGCATTCACGCAACGTCACTACAACTCCACTCATACCAGGCCATAATGCAAACATTCACACATTTGCAATCGCGACCAATATTACTCGCGAGTCGCGACCCAGTAAGCGAGGTTGCTAGAGTTGCTTACGTATTCTGATTAAATAATAAACTTTTGCCGGTATGACGTCACAACTCATTTGGGTGATGCAATATTCTTGAGACGTCTCACGTAGAATATTACTATTTTTCCAAATACAAACAATTTCTACCTTTTTTCTCGCAAACACGAATGCCAGTGCCCAGAACCGTAATCAGGGCACTCTTCTCCATCGTTCCACATACTTTTCCCAAGGCGTTATATTCCCTTAAATGGCAAAAATCCATCTCTGCTCGTGGTTTCCCGATTAATGATACGGAAATAGTTCTCCACGACTTTATGTCGCTCTCACGTTTTGCTCTCCTTACATATCATACACTCAAAGATAAAGCACCAGTTTTAAGTCAGTGACATACCCCAATCCAATAAAAATATTGACCAGCGTGTCCCGCAAAAAGCATGTAGCTAGTAATAGTAATAGTTTATTCAAACCAATACATGCCAGAAGCAGGGTTTTTCATGATTTGCGTCATATGGACCGGCATATACATACAATACAGTACCAACACAAAGTCATTCGATCGTATAGTTAAAAATATTGCAAAACATACAGCTAAAATGGTAAAAAGACTGATGGAATTTGCCGTTAAAAAAACTATGGTGACACAACAAGATTACCATGGTCGATACAAGTAACAAATACATTTGCACGCGGTATCGCCTGTCATTCCTATACTGAGAGTACGCTTTCCTGGCGAGTACGCTTTATAGTACGCTAAAACTTTTTGAAAGCACCGTACGTCTGACAGCCAAATGCTAACGGTGGCAGCGGGTTCCACCCAGTGGAAGCTAGTGGAACGGGAAATCAAACCAAGACTCGGATTTTGCCCATAAACAGAAGCTAGGGACATAACAACGCAAAGCAACAATCGCAGCCCAGTGGACCTTTCTCTCCAGCCACCCCTTGTCTTCAGGGTCCATCAGGAGGTCTCAACCACAGAACATAGAAAAACCCGCACCAGTCACCGGCCTACATTGGGCACACATTGGAGGCGCCAAGAGAGGGCAGGGGAGTCCCTCGATTTGAATCACATCTCATTAAAAAGCTGTCTTTCCGGCAGCCTGCCAGGCATCTCCGCCCACGCGGCGTTCTGGAGAGCATTTCACCGCACTGACGACTCAAACTCGGCGTCAAGAGGCCTGTCTATGATCCTGACGAAAGGCAGGCAGGCTGGTTTGCGCTGCCTGCCTGGGCGACGGACACTTTCCCGCCTGTCGGCGAACCGTGCCCGCCGCCCCGCTGGAAAAACCCATTTGTCGCCAGCCGCCGAACAATCCGAGGGATTTACGAGCAGCTCGATTGTCACCAGACTGGTATCGGCAGTGACGTCATAAAATGTGCCAACGGAGCTTGTGACGTACAACGATGTTCGCCTAGCTTAAGCAAGAGGCGAATGGACCACGACAATGTGGATCACCTGATTTCGGGACGTTAATCTCATGCACGTAAACGGATCACCAGCAAATTTTGGGACAGTACTTAATGTATCATAATGTGCAGAAATTTCAGTGATGGACTGACAATAGCCAGTTGTCTTTAAAGGGATTATGCCGGTCTTTCCCAAAAAATAATTGATGTTATATAGTAAAACCGACTTATATAAGTGTAGAAAGGCCTCCACCGTTAACCCACGTTTTTTCTGGAAAATGCATCTTCCTTTATTCGTAAAAGGACCGTTCAAAGTGTTCGTATGCCTACTCGCTACTTTTGCCAGTACTTGCTGAGGTATGCAAAGCCCGTCCTCCTATCAACGCCCACTTACGCCCGGCTTATGCCGCCGCCAATGACTAAGAATAAATTAAAGGGATTATACGAGAATTTCCGTCCTGGAAAAATGCATCTTTGACGTGTATTGTGCTATAAACACGGTTATAAGAAGAATACCTTAGTGAACCCGTTGCGCATCTTCATCCATTAATTTCAAGCAGGGATTATCAGCGTTTAAACTTGAACATTTTCAAGACTGGAAATTCTGATTATAACGAGTACTCTGATCGATTAACTGTCCACCACTTTTAATATCCCTCTATCCGGGCGGCGCCATACAGCCAGGCCGTAAGTGGGCTAATAGAGACGCTGTCATATTACCTCAGCAAGTAACTGCAAAAAAAGTACCAACACATAAGGGTGGCGATCACCCCGAACAACTTTGAACTCGCTTACGTGAAAGAAGATGCATTTTTCCAAGAAAAAATGTAAGAGTTAACCCCGGTGGAGGCCCCCTTATCTACACACTTTATAAGTACGTTTTACTATGTAACTCCAATTAATCTGGGAAGAAACCCGTATAAATCCCTTTAAAAAAGTGGTGGACAGTAATCTTCCCGATCAAGTACTACGTTATTCAGAATTACAAGTGCTTGAAATATGTCAAAGTTAAACCCTGATTAATTGCTGACAATAATGGAATTAAATGCGCAACGAGGTCACTCTATATGTCTAAAGTGTTTTTTAAGCACATGTCAACTGCAATAAGAGGTCGCATTTCCCTTCCAGGACGAACTCTGTTATAATCCCTTTAGTCTGTAATGACTGTGTAAAGTGCATATTATAAACATATAAAAAGGATGTATACCGATAGGTAGAGCGGACACAATAAGTTGACAACAAACAACGTTTGCCTTGAGAAGCGTAGCACCATTGAACTAACTAATATGAAAATGTGGGACCGATTTAACACTTGCGATCTCATTGGCTTGTCAATGCAAGCCATTTTAATATATGTTGTCATCTGTCAATCAACATTTGCAAATAGTAGATGGCGTTCTAGTGGCAGCTTAACTTCAATTAAACTTGGTAAGTCATTAGTATCAGGAAAACAGCAACAGTAGTAAACGAACAATAATTTAGAGTACAGTAACAACGTAACTGTCTATGATATGTTCATTGTTCATTCATGTAGTATGCGCACTCATGTAAATTTCCCGTGGCATTTGCATGCAATATGTTCAGAAAAGCATACATTCAGGCTTTAGTACACTACAAGACCGCGGTAGCCATCCATTGCACGTGGCGTATTTATAAATCCGTCAAGGGAGACCAAGCCAAAGCCCTCACGAGGGCGCCAAACCCCACATGAGGGCGCCGTCAGCGAAAAGCTGTTAAGGTGGTAGGCTCCGATACATTTCCGAGGGCGCCCTCCCGGTTCCCACATAGGTATGTACCTCCAAAGGTGCTCTCCGATGCACCTCTAAAGGCGCCATCCCACATAACTCCAAAGGTGACCTCCGATACAACTTTAAACCGCGCCGTGCCGGTGCTAGACGCCACCTTCGCCGTAACGGTGGGGGGAGGGCTTCGACACCCCCTCGAACTCGGCTCCTATGGGACCTAGACATAACCCAAACACACTGTTTTGAGAGCTCGTTAAAAAGCACTTTGAAAACTATTTCAGTGACACAAAATATCAGGTCAATATTGAGGTCACCAGTGGTCATCAAGGGTCAGATTTTATAGATTTAGAACATCGCTCCAGATACCAAAAAAAAAGGAATTATGATAGCTAGGAACAAACGAAAAAAGCAATAGAAACCATTACAATTTGCAATCGCTAGCATATCCTCAAATTTGAGCTCAGGTCAATAATTTAGTCTCCTGAGGTCATCGAAAGTCAATTTTATTTTTGCCAAACTGTTTTCACAAATAAGTGTTTACGCAACTAAGACACGGCAATAATTTTGACACCATCATGTTTGTCTCGTAAAGGCACTTTGAATCATGAATATGATGCCAGGTTAGATCTACAAATTTGACCTACCTCAGGTCAAGGCGACCCAAATAGGTAATGCTGCACATTGGAAGACGTATCTCGACGAGATAAACACATGGGTGCAGGTTTCACTTATCTATCTTTATTTATGGATTGTTATTTTTAACTGACCTCTCCTTGATATATTAAAAATACTTTTTCAAAATTAATATATTTTTACAAAAACAAAAAGATGAATTTTCGATCACGGATCTTTCTCGAATCTTAAGTTAAATTCAAATCTGATTTGATGTTTGATTTGAGTTTAACTTAAGATTCGAGAAAGATCCGTGATCGAAAATTAATATTTTTGTTTTTGTAAAAATATATTCATTTTGAAAAAAAGTATTTTTAATATATCAAGGAGAGGTCAGTTAAAAATAACAATCCATAAATATATATATGCCCCTTGCACAAGCACTCCGGAGATTATCTATCTTTATGTCATCGTGAGTTATTGACTAAAAGGTGTTGGTGTCCTCGGATGACCTAGCCCCTGGGCTGACCCTTTAGGGAAACCATAACCAAGATTGCACCTGGTTCATCAAGAATGGCCTATGATAACATGATCCAGAAGGAATTAGGTTGATATCATGCGTATCCTCAGAGAGAATTGTAGGTAGCCATGCTCTTATGAAATCCTGTAAGTACGAAACCGATCGGCCGAAAACTGTGGCTTTGGTAGGACCGCAAACTTTTTGGATGTGGGGTCACATGACCTGGCCTGAGATGACCCGAAGTCAAGAATTTGACAATATGTGGGTAACTGATGCCCATCAGCTGTGACAAAAACGACGGCGCGCAGCGCAGCCGTTTTTACACTATCCTCGAAAACCCTGAGGGGGCGTCTAAACACCCCCCTCCGGCCCGGCGCGGGTTAAAGTCGCCATCCCACATACCCCCCAGGACGACCTCCAATACACATCTGAAGATGTCCTCCCAAATACCTCCGAAGGTACCCTCTGACGCATCTCCGAGGGCGCTCTCCCAAATAGCTTCAGAGGCGCCCTCTGTGACACCACAGCCTGCGGCCTCGCCTCACAATTCAGCGAAGGGCACCTTTGGAGATATGTAGGGAGGGCGCCCTCGGGCTTAGGAGATATGTATCTGAGGGTGTTTTTGGCCTTGTGGGAGGGCGCCTTTAGCAGTGTATCAAAGCGCGCCTTTGAAGGCATGCTGAAAAGGGTTTCAAAGGTATATTGGAGGTTACCTTTGGAGCTATGTGGGAAGGCGCCCTCAGGTGTATCAGAGGGCGCCTCTGGAAATATTTGGAAGGGCGCTTTGAAGGTATGAAGGAGGGCGCCTTTGGAGGTATGTGGGAGCATGAGGGCGCTTTCGGCGCCCAACGGGGGGACCATGGTGGCCATGGTGCAGTGACCCCCCCCCTAAATTTACACCCCTTAAGCACCACCGAATATGGTTGCCTTATTTTTCGCGCCCCGTCGCACTTGGGTGCGTTAATAAAAGCCCATACGTTGCATCAGACAAATGGACAGTCCTATGAGTGTCTTGGTCGTAAAGCAACCTCGCCAGCACGCACCCCATGCCTCTAACACAGTTTACCGAGCCTCGTCACGGCGACAGTACCGGCGAACGGACAGTACCGCCCAAGCGCGTCTACCTGATGATGATGACTGCGCGCCGGCGGCGCCCGGCATGGCCTGCGGCGTGGCTGCGGAGCGGGGTCCGGCGGCGATGGCGTCCAGAGGACGAAAGGAACAGGGCGACGTGGTAGCGTATGATAGGCGCACAGCGGAAGACACCACCCATCCAGCACCTGCAGTCTGCACCAGGCAGCACTTTGTTGCGTTGATTCTAGTGAAATCGAATCCGATTCCGAAATCGATTCCGTTTGTACTGGAATCGGAATCCAATTCGATTTCATTGGCATCTGGGTTGAATCGGAATCAGGTGGAGACAATAATTTTTAGAAAATCGGAGAAATAATGAATGACAATTTCAAGTGAATCCGTTTTATTTCGGTAAAAATCACTCTGAACATGAATTTAAGCTTCCCTGAAGACAATTTCCTTCATTGACCATGCATACTGCATAGGTACATAAAAGCTAGGCAATTCTTTTATGCATACCTAATGATGTTCAATGAACATGATCAGTAATTCTACTTTTTATGTGGAGACATACAGCGGTCTTTGCTTTTGGCAATTTTTCCCATACATTCCACAATATTCTCATGTCTTTCTAGACAGTGACTTCCTCGTGTATCACATTGGAAAATAGCAGCTTGCAATATATCTAACTGGCCATGTATCATGGTTATAGGTAGGTATGTCTAAATATCTATATTGTTTTGAACCTTCGCTAGACTTCGGCGTTTCTGAACTGTACCGATTTTTCAGCACAGGCCAGTTTTAAAAAAAAAAAAAATCATGAAATTATTTGAAGTTTTACAGCAAAATATCCATATTTAATATACCTGTTTAATATATATATATATATATATATATATATATTTAATATTGTACTAATAGTGTCATTAATGTCATTTGTATGAAATATAGATGTGATCGAACATTTTTTATACATACTGGAATCAATGGAATCAGATTCGGAATCAAGCTTTTTAGGGGCTCTGGAATCGTATATTCCCTTAGTAAAATATATATTGCAATCGGAAATCGGAATCAGAGTCCATTCTGCTCTGGCAGTGAATAGGAATCGATTCCGGAAGAGCAACATCAAGCACAATCTTGGCGGTACCAGGGACATTCGGCGCAGGGTTCACTCGCATAAGTCTAACAAAGGTGACATGCATTCGGATAGGCCTGTAGACACTAGTGGGGGTTATTCCCCACAGTGGAGTGATATGTTGCCAACCCCCCCCCCCCTCCCAAGTGGAAACTGAGTTAATTTCGGCCATTGGCTGGCAACTAGAATACTATACATGAGGATCATAAGCCTTTTACCATAAATTCCCTTCTGTACCCGACACCTTTCGTACTGTACGCAAAATAAGCCCGGATATGCATGTAATGGAGGGGCGGCAATTCCCCCGCAGTGGACTGCTAGACTCCCTCTCCATAATACCAAATTGATATCCCTAGTGGAGCAACATTCGTTAGTAATCCATACACTGAACGGTCTGTAAAGCAGATAAAAGCTCACTCAGCGAGCCCTTTGTCAACTAAAATATAACAATAAACACCGTATACCGATGCTTACTTGGCGTACTTAGAATGAAACTTGAAGAGGACACACGCCCCTCGTCGCGTCGGGTTCAAATTGGTAGTGGCCCAAATGTGTCATTTATAACGTTTGGTGACCTCTATAGCTCTCCATGTTGTAGTTTGTCCCCATAAAAAATGACTTTCGTCTCACTCAATCGTTTTCGGCCAATGCAAAGGCGATCCAAGGGGGCCAAAAGTCGTTCAACGGATCTATATAGGCCACAAGCCACAGCCTCCAAACCGCCTGAAATGGGCAAAAACATCAAATACATTAACTTATAATTCAAAAGCCAAGAAACCTTTGCAAATTAAAGTATATTAATTCATCCATTTATCCAATAAGAAGCGAAATCCGATGAGCTTGTTTTAATGTTGATACTTTTGGGGGATTTCGGCGCCAAAACAACTTGTTTTTGCCGTTCGGGGTCATTCCTTGTTTCTGCCCTTAGATCAGGCATCTGACACGTATACAATGGTTTCAGCCACGGTAATCCGTGGAAAACTAAGCTTCTGGAAATTAGTTGGTTCTAGGAACATACAATACCCAAAACCAGCTTCATCACATCACACGCCGGGGAATATCGGCAAAGCAATGTTTCGGCAAAGCAATGTTTGCATGTATAGAAGCACACTTAACCAGGGACGTATCTTTATTCTGTAAGGGGGCACGGGGCATCCCCCTCCTGAGCAAACAGATTTACACTAGATAAAATGCGATTCTGCTGACGAACTGACCCCACCCTCCAACCGCCCCTCCCGGTCAACAACATCTGGCTGAGGAGTGAAATAATATTACGTGCCTGCGCTTAACCATATGCTTTAGCAGTATTTTTTTCCGAGTTCCCCCCCCCGTAAAAATGCCTTAGCCGAGGCCCTGCAAGGTGTCTATTAATGTGTGTGGTCAATGCCACAGGAGGTGGCAAGGATAAGACACAAATTAAGAAGTCAACGTCTGTGAAAATAGGAAGAAGACATCAGCTTATCACAACTTTCAGAAGGAAATGCCACGGGTACAAAGGGTATGATTCTTAAAGAAAACAATATAAAAAACGCAATAGCAAGGTGAAAGCGAATGACCGACATTTGAGAACAGGACCCTTTTCTGCGGTTATAGCTAAGTATCAGCCTGTACCCTGCCTCAGTGACCGTAAGGTATGAGAGTCCCTGGCGGCCGTCCCGGTGGTCCAGTGTGGCCACCTGACCTGTCGTCCGGCCGGCGGTGTTCAGTTTCGGCTGATCAGCGACCTCCATCAGCATCCCCTGCTGTTACCGTCCGCCCCGCCCCCTGTTACCGGCCCGCCCCCGCCCCCGCTGAGGGCGACACGATCGGGGTCAGACGCCAACACACGTCGATCACATGGACGGCCATACTCGGCAGCCTGGAGACTGCTCCTACGGGCTCACAGACAGGGTGTCAGCAAGATCGCCCTCTCAACTGAGCGCCAAGAGGTGAACATGTTGTCCACCATCGCTTGGCCAATGCCGAAACGACTTTCAAAGTTCGAGGCATAAGGAATCAACCGGAACGGCCACCGAAGTCCAGCGCTCGCTGGACTTGTGTTACGTTTTCCACACATTGTGTCGACTTCTTGCAAAATTGATTTCTGCGCCCAGATCCATTGACAAGGCTTATGAATCGGCAAAGACATCGAACATCATATTTTCCTACACACGGAGACTTCGGAGAGAATGTAGCAACAGTGCAACCATTACCTTAAGAACCTAAATTTCCCATTTAAATACACCACTTAATACAGGATGGGCCACGCAATGCTAAAGGTCAAATGCTTAAACTGCAAAGCTGCTAAAGCCCTTTAATGCTAAAGGTCGATGGCTGATTGGCGGTGATAGCCATACGGTCCGCCGCACACATAGCCGGTGATGTCAGAGTGAACACATGAATCAGACCTCCTCCAGACCGAGCAGACAGCACACAACGGCCGAGACGTAAGCTGCGACAATAAGCTTGTCAACAGTGTCGCATATAACGCAATCTTGAAGGCCGCTGAGGTCATATCGCGCCACAAAGCACAGCGGACTCGATAGGGTGGCTATCGTACCCTGAGAGTGAGTAAGCCGGTTAGAGAGGCGGCTCTGGGTATCTCCGCGTTGAGAATAGTCCTCATGTCGAGCGCTTCTTTGAATTTATCGCGGGTTAGCGCTTTAAAGATATCCCTTACAGCCTTGAATACAACCAGCTCTTGAATACGTCACGACGAAAGTGCATCATGATACGTAAAACAAGGCCGTATAACAGGGTCAGCAGCGTATTTTGCTGTGATGGTGCTCGACGCTCATTTGATAGGGATGAGGCTGATTACCATAGATTAAGATAAGTCTGAGTTACAATATGACGTCATAGGTGGAACTATATAGGTGCTTTCGGAGTTGTAGCTACAACTGCATCCTGAAGAATTACAACCCCAATTATGAATATTACAACCCCAACATTGCCAGTACAGACCAAGAAGAAGCAAATCGAGTGATTACAAGGATAAGCAATCAACATATCAACATATGCTATTTTTATGTGAGGTTGTGGCGATAACTCTTTGATGAAAAATGAAATATAATTTATTTCTTCAAAAAAGTGTATTTCATTTCAAACAAAGATGACTTTCAGTTCATGACGTCACACTGCGGAAAATAAACCGTTTTGCTACGAAACTGTTCTCACTGTATACAGTAATATATTTCAAAAACGAGTATTATCAACTAACTATGCATTGTGCAGTATAAACATCTTTGAATAGCATAAGTCAAACGAACGGTGAAAAAAATACAAATACAACGCTAATAAAAATGACAATGCCGTATTGCATTAAAATAACGTTATTCGTACGACAGCCAAAGCAGCGCCTTGGTGTCTACTGTCTATCAGACCCGTCGGAAATGCGAAGTGAATATTTTTTAGGACAGATCTATCTTATGTGTTTGGCCATCAGTGGCTCCATGCTAACCGCTTACCAGCAAGTAAACAGCTACACAAATGCGAACATTATGACTACTGTAACGGTTGGGTGAATGGGAACAACACATGATAACTGAGATGGCATAATTGCAAAAGCACATAAAGGTCTTCACAAAGTAGAGACGGCGGTAGATCATCATCCGCTATCGATAGCTGCAGACTGAACCAATGGCATAAAGTGTTATCCGGGGTTTAAGCGTCATCCTTCTCCATTGATGATTATCATATTAATGTGCAACAGGTGAGCGCGACCAAAAAGCAAACAATACCATGATAATTGATAAATAAATAGACGATAACGTTATCGGCCGATAAATCATTAACTATAACTGCCGAATAAAGGTATCACCAGATAACCGTTAAATCTATAAATCGATAAATATATTATCCGCTATTACGCTAGTAGAAATACGATTACGATATTTCTACTAGCGATACCGACATTTAACGACACTTAACAGTATGTTCTATTTTAGCACTTAACAGTCTAACCCTGACTTCACCTATTAGTGGGTTAATTGACCTGTTGGTGATCAATAAATACATAAATAAATAAACAACTTTGTATTTACCTTCTGCACAAAAAATGCACCAAAAAAGCTATTACAAAATGCACAAAAAGGCAGTGTCTGCCAGACTGTCTGTGATCTTGGCCTCCAGCCACACAAATAGACAGTAACTGGTCAGTCTAGATGAGATTGGCATTCATTGACGGAAGGATTTTGACGAGGGGTTAGAATGGAAAGAGTTTTTCGGACTTTCATCCTCGTCAGTTGTGTAAGACTGTACACGTGCAGTCTTACACAACTGACGAGGATAAAAGTCCGAAAAACTCTTTCCATTGACATTCATGTTCCCCTTGGTGAGCATGTGCATGTTGAAGCTTTCATCAGACTGGGAGCTCCCTTTGGCCCTGTTGATGTCCTGCCCAAGTGAGAACAAGCGCTCCACCGCGGCGCTGGACGGCGTGGGCATGTTGTAGGTCCCACAAGCCACTAAATACGAATAATACCAACTACGAACTAAATACGAATATCATTGCATTTTTAGGAGGGGGAGCAAATCCAGTGGACTATTTCCAAAAAGTTGTTGAGCGGGGGTAGCGGGCCGTCAGCCGTCAGCCAAAAGTTGTTGACCGGGGGGGGGGTAGAGCGCAATCGTCAACCCGTCAGCAGCTGAAGGTCCGGTCGTTTTTAGGGGGCAAATCATGGTTTTAGGATCTTGAGTGGGAAGGGCATGGCTCTAAATGTCCCCCTGGATTCGACAATGCCTACCTATAGTTTGTTTTATTTTGGTTGGCACAAATCAAGGTATTGCGTACAATTTTGAACTAGGGGTCGGCTGACAATGGTGAAAAAATGTACCACCATTTTTGTCTGATGGTGTAATTAATCAGTCCTACCAACCAAGGGTTTCGAGTTAAGCGCGTTGGAAACGGTTTTTAAGTTGCCCTATATATAAGACAATTCTGGTTTATTTGATTAATAAAACAGTTTGCCTTACATCGCTCATCACCACTGAATCGGGAACAAAGGTATCGGCGATACCGATAAAGTGATAACGCGGCGAGCAAATCATCGGATAACCGATAACATAAAACATTTATCGCGATAAAGTATCGCGATAAAATATAGCGATAACGCCCACCTTTGATTCTTTGCCTCGTGCTGATAGGATCTCATCAAATGTCAAGTACATGACTAGAGGTTGAGGTCAGGGCATTATCAAAAACATCAAAGCTACCATCAAGTCAGATGCAGCATGCTCGCATCAAATTCAAATTGCATGACCACTGTTCATGCATTGTCCGACCAGTTTTTAACGAGCCATTCTACACAATAATCCGGCTTTAGTGCAGCGGGCGGTGGCAGAGCGCTGAGCACCTGCAGCGCGTGCACCGCAATCAGTGAATGGGAAGACGGCGGATCAAAGCCTCGTATCGCACCATCGCTATATCCGCTTATCTCGCGCCAATAGGATCCTTAAAATGATTCCTGCGCTGTGCCGGAATAGCATTCCGTATACCAGCCTCAATTTTACTGCGTGATAGCCGTTATCCAAGTGGCCACAACATACAATTCAAGCCGTTATAAGGCTAAGGAACTCGGTGATACTCCCGGAATATAACTCTTTTCGACTCCATTTTTATGGCGACTTCCGCATTGACACGTCTTGTTCATCATGATAGTGCTAGATTTGACGAAATCTCCGCAGTTGGAGAAAGGGATACACAATGCAAAGCTCTCGGGAAACACTGCACACAATTTCGGAGAAACCATCTGCCACCAAAATTCATAAGTTAGCAAGGATAAGAAGACAAACAGTTTCCTCGGCGCAAGACAATAACGAACAGAAATAGGTGCTCGCGTAGCTGAAAATCTAACTGGCTGGTCAAGATCGGCCCACGGCCTAGTCCAACACCTAAGTCAATATTGACGAATTAGCTCGTCCGTTATGAACATAAGCATGTTCTGGCACATGACAGTCCGTCGCAGATTCAGTGGGAGGCCACTGACACTCGGCTGACCTTGACCTTTGTCAGCCGGCCATTAAACCAGCCGCCATCGATTGATTTACCCTCCCGACGCCCATGGCGGCCCTGATCCAAGCTTGTACATTACCACCAAGACACGGTATGTTCTTGGGAAATTATGATCAAAACGATATCGATTTGCATCGCATGTCAACAAAATTCGGAAAATTCGCTTTTGAGTCAAAGTTCAATGTTTGAGTCTGACCAGAATCATGCAGCTTCAATAAAAAAGGGTGGATAAATGTGGGATACTCACAAATACTTTTAATTAAGAAAAAAAAGTATATGTTTCATGGTATACTTAGTAGGTATGTGTCGATATTTAACTATCAGATCATGTTCTGGCTATTTTATAACTGGTTTCAAAGAAACTTAAGTCCTTCAACTGTAAGACAATATTTAGGGCATTTCGACTGCCTTCAAAATAATCTTTGTCCCAACTCCCAAGTCAAAAGTCAAACCTCCGGAAGCCGCTTGGGCATCCCAAGTTCCTAAGCCAAGGCTGGTGATTAGGAAGCTGTCGCCACTCAAATTATGTTAGGAACATACATTAGTAATGTGTAGCAGAGCAGGTTAACTTCCGGAACCATCGATCCTCAATGTGTTATCCCCACAAATAGCGATGCTGCAGCTACAAAATATAGGTACCTACTGCTGACGGCAGAGTTTACGAAGTTCCTCTTGCATGTTTGCTTTGGTTGCCTGGCATATGTTTATACGCATATGATGTCACACAGTAAGTCACCCAGGATCCGTCATAGGACCAGGCACGAGACACGACACAGCTAAAACAAATATGCATAGCGAGGTCCGTTAGCTCTCGGCTGCGTTTACCAGACGTGCATGGACGCATGGTATAGCTATGTGAATCGCTCACGCACTTGGTGTCACAAACCCTTGAAAAATAACACCGACGAGAATACGTTGGGAAAAAAATGCACCCCATTTGTGACAGAGTTGACATGACGGCAAAACTAATCCTTTGGCGGTTGGATTAAGCCGAATGTTTACGACCTCGCACAGGTCACCGACTACTCCATTCGGAACGAGTTTTCCCCTGTAAAAAACACCTTAGAAAACTTGGCCACCTTGCCCTGTCAGCACTGGGCCAGAACGGGTGGCCGATCCGTACTGACCGCGACGCACGAGCGAGCCACGTTCGCCGCGCGGACGCCGGCTCCGTGCCACGGTAGCAGCCAGGCAGCCAGGACGGCTAATCCAGCGTTGAGTCGAAAAACGCCGGCAGCTCACGACATGTACCGGCCGAGGAGACCGGTGACAGCGCGACAAATCGCACCTCTCACACGGAAAGCGCCGCCGCGACCAGACAAACGTGTCGGCTCGCCCGCTCTACACTGACACCGCCAATAAGAAGCGACCGTTTTTGACCAACAGTTCTCGCGGCGAACACGCTTCATGATCTCACCTCGGTCGAGGTCGCGCACGACGTTAGGTCAAATGGCGAGAGCAGGACGTTTTACCGCGCCGTTTTTTACCTGCCGCATTACCCACCAATTTCCCTGCGTGCAGTGAAAACCGTGGAATTATCGTGATTGACGGGGCATTAGGATCAATAAAATATATTATCTTCAGAGCTTGTGACTGTGGTGAGAGAACTTAAGCTGGACTGGTTTGGGTGTTTGAGCCGACTGGGAAATAGAGGGCAGCACATGCAGGGTATCCGTGGCCGCCAGTGGTGTCCATAGCAATGCTCGGACCAGAGCAAAAGAGGAATGCAAAGAAAGGAGCACCAATATAATCATAGACACTAAGAAACACCAATTTTGCCACCATTAGGATGCCATTGGGTCCTTCATTTCCTAACATAGTGATAGGCGTAGAAATGAGGGGCATGGCCGGGCCCCACTTTTGGTCAGAATTTTGGCTAAAATATCTGATCTTCCCTAATGAACGAAATTTGAGAGAGAGAGAAAAAGAGCACCAAGACGAGAAAACTCTACAAAAAATATTGCATATAGGGTTGAATTCTCTCAAGACGAGGTCAAGTCTCAATACCCCCCCCCCCTCTTCAACCCCCAAAAATACACACAAATAAAAGAATAATGTGCATACGTTTCTGTCATATTCCCTTGCAGCGGTCATATTGTCAGCCCGATTTTGGCCCAACGAGTTCTATCCCATTAACATATATGTTAAGACGCCCCCAAGCTATAGCTTGGGGGCGTCAATACTAAAGCAGTAACAATCTCCTACAGAATAGATATAGGTATGTATATATAAATTGTATTAATGCAAGAAACGCCACATGAGCAGCTTCTTTGCCTCATCTGGTCTTATCAGGGATACCATAAAATATCAAGGGCGGATCCAGCCGGCCGTTTGGGGGGGCCAAACCATTTTTAGTGGACCTTACCTACCCCCCAATTTCGAATTTCTTCCCGGATTTGATCCGCTTTATTTTGCAACCACACGATTTCTTGCATTTTTTTTTTTTTTGTTTTTCGACTTCTTTGGATACCTGAAAAGGAAATATAAATAGGTATTTGTCACTTAGCGCCGCGAAGCGGCGCGAAATTTTTTTACGGGTTTTGTTCTGATAAAAACCAGAAAGCACAGGCGGTTTCCATTGTAGAATATAAAAGCTAAATGTGCCATTCAATTCATTCAACCGTTATAATGACCGAAAAACGATGCGGCATGGCTTTGTTATGACGATGGTGGAGCCGATGTGATTGCGAGCGGCGTAAAGTTTTATTTTAGGGTCGTGGAAAACGCAAATTTAACATGAATCCAAGACTCAGATAACCCTATGCCTGGTTGCACATCTCGTATGATAAAAAAAATAAGGTTTAGTTTTTTAATAATACATTTTTCGGATAGTAAATAACGATGACTGGTGGCGTATGTGCTTAATCTTAGGTATGGGGTAATATACTGTATACATAATGCCCGAACTGCAACAATACAATGGTATCAACAACAGTAAAAATGAATTTGAAAACAGCGAGCGTCAGAAACGGCTTTCCGCACATATTGGTCCCTGTTGATCTGGAGTGAGCCTGGGACGAAATGGCTTCGGGAGATGGTTGCCTGGTCCAACTTATTAGCATTTTGGTCCAGCCAAACTTGAACACCTTCAGAAGCAACTTCCTGGTGCGTGTCCGCGTCTCTGCATTCGCGTCACCTTTTTCGGAAATCGTCAGACTAGCTTAACATTTAACCCACTTGAAAGTTCACATTTTAAGAGGGGAGTGGGACCTGGGCTAGCAAATAGGTACCGCCAAGACCGCCAGACGCTTAATTCATTAATTTTTCCATTTTAAACATTTCTATCATTAAACAATTGTGTATTTTGTGTCATGCCGCGAAGCGGCGCGAAATTTTCCAGTTTTCAATGTGAATGGCTGTATTTTGACTGTTGCAAAAGCCGTTTTTACAGCTGTATGTCCGACCGTTTGGGGGGGCCAAAACATAGTCTCAGGACCTTGGGGGGGCATGGCCCCTTTGGCCCCCTGGATCCGCCCTTGTAAAATATTACTCAGAAGAGAAAGGAAATATAGTAAGTTATTGCTTTAAGTGTATATGTTACAGGCAATGTGTAGAATCAGGCATTCTATAGAATCCCTAGGGATTCTATATAATG
>VOPJ01015832.1:0-16410 GCA_014673585.1 Semibalanus balanoides | reverse complement strand
AAAATATCCCAGTGGGATATAACGGGAACCTGGGCCGACACTACAAAACCATCCCTTTAACGTCATACGTATTTTTATTTGTTTTTACTGCTTACATAATGAAAAATGTCGTTCCCGGAAAGGATAAAATTTAAACAGTTTGGTTTTTGCTGTCATGCTGGTTGAAGTCCATTACGTGTCAAACACTGGTTTTATTTCTCGTTATTATTTGTATTCGTTATTTTGTAACGTTGACGAGCCCAACCCACCGCGGTTGTGTTATATGTGTAGAGAAACACGCTCGACGTTTGGCTACACTGAAGGAAAAGCGAATTCTGCATTCAACCGACTTAAGCAATTACTAATTAATATACCTAAACAGCTTACATCACCCGATGATAAGTGAATCGAATAAAAATAGATCACAAATGAAGACGCCTGGACTTTCCTTGGGCTCTCCTTCCTGCCTGAAGTGACATCACCAAATATTCGGGAATCATATTTTACGACAATGACTTCATTGTGATAAGCCCTGTTCCGGCTGGGGAGGACCAGGTAGGTATATTGGTGAGAAATGCCTTGACTCGATCTGACTACGGAGCCTCTCAAAGAGACTGACCGCCTTATAAGGCGACCTGTCTGGGCACTGTGACTTTGGACCGATGATGACGTCCTGAAGATTCGAACAGGATGATGACACGACTGATAACGAATTCTTAGCCGAGGCCACAACGGAAGCTTGAGCCATTGTGGCTGGCATTGCCTAACTATTAGAGATTCGCAATATAAAAGTTTACAGGAAATAGTTCACCTTTAACATGGGTTTTGAACTGAGATAGCAGTTTTGCACCCTGTGTTGAAAAACCCCTAACTGCAAGTTTTCTGGGCTGAAGAGGCTCTCCAGCCGAATAATTTGACTTTTTTGTCGAAGGAATGTGGGCCATAAATAAAGAATGTCAAGAATGTGGGCCTTCTACACCTGGGCAGAGGCTATACGGTAATTTTACGCGACTACTTTCGGATCTGATTGGCTGAGCCATTCGATTCTTTCGTTTGACGTTGCAGAGAGTGCGTGTATAGTTTTGATAAAATTAATAATGTACGTCCTTCTGTCCTGAATCGGTGCGTTGTATGGCTATTTTTGATAATATGAAAATAAGTTGTATTTCAAAATATAATCAAATCGTGTTTGAAAAAATAATCCAAGGTGAACTATTTCCTTTAATATTAATTTTAAGAAGATCGCATATCATGTCATGTATAGACAACTAACTTGACATAGCATGAGACACACAAGAAAGGTTTTAGTACCTGCTGGTCCTGCTGCCAATGCCAAATTAGGTGTGCCTATAATCCTATTGCAGATGCGACATATGGTTAACTGCATTTTGTAAAATAGAATTAGGTGTGCACCAAATTGTATTACCTAGTTAGTATTCGGTAGGCATGCCTCCATGATGCAAGTAAAAAGCAAAGCATCAAGCTCATTAGTCATTTGAACTTTGAACCTTGGTACCTATGGTCAGTTTTGCTATGCCTAGGTAGGTGCTATCTATGTATAACTCTTAATGATGTTTATGCTATTGCACCTATGCAATAGCAGATCGTTTTGTTGGCTCTGCGGTTCAAAATCATAACTGATAGCTGCTGATCTGCATATTGCCTTGGCCCAGACTTGTAACGACTCACATTTTTTTAGTCGACTCAAGTCTGGCTCATCAGCCGAAGAACTGACTCGACTCTTGACTCAAGTAGGTACTGCTAACAAAATGAGTCGACTCGACTCTTGACTCAAGAGCTGTTTTTGATAAATGAATCGACTCGACTCTTGACTGAAGTGCAGCTTTGACAAATTGATTCGACTCGCCCAAAAAATACATTTGAGTCGACTCAATTTGACTCATTATAAGTTTCATTGTTACTTGATGTTGACCGTGCCCCCCCCCCCCCCTCCACGGTAGGGTCGGTTCATGGGTGTCCGATAAATCGCATTCTATCTAATGTAAACTGGTTTGCTCGGGTGAAGGGGCGTGGCCCCAATTCCCCCTTAGCTATGTCCTTGTTGCATTTGACTCACATTTGCTTGAGTCGACTCAAGTCTGACTCACAACCTGAAGAACTGTCTCAACTATTGACTCAAGTTCTGTTTCAAACAGATTGAATCGACTCAACTCTTAACTCAAGTCCCGTTTTAAAAAATTGAATCGACTCAACTCATGACTCATCCAAAAATTCTGACTCATGAGTCGATTCATGACTCAACTCTGAGCCAGTTACAAGTCTGTGCCTTGCATACCTGCATGTATTTTAAGCACTAATTAACCCTATACATATATACCGAGATTAGCGCTTTTGCGGCGTTCATCTAATTTTGATTGACTTGAAGGTGTTATGGTATGCTCTAGTCCAGGGCACAGCCAGACCTTCGGCAAGGGGGACGGCATTCTCAGGGGCCCCATCGGTAAAGGGTCTTCGAAGAAATGGCGCAAAAAAATCGCCCGGATTTAGGCCACTAAATCCGGCATTGCAGCGCTTCTAAAAAGTCGCAAAAAGGGACGTCGCCGATAATTTTTTAGTGTGAAAGTCAGCCTAATAGCGGGGGACACGTGCCACCTCTGCCCCCTGGCTGAGCCCCTTCTCTGGTCTATCTGTCATGCAATGCCTCTCCTTTCACACTAATATGCTTCTCGTCGGCATCGTTTTCTGAGATCTTCGTGGTGATCATGGCTTCGACAGCTACTGACGTCACTGTGAGCCAGTTACCGTGAGCTGTCTGCCGCAGCCGGCGATGACGTCAGCGACAGCTGACGTGTCATGCGGCGGCGACACTGATCAGATATCCCGTCACTCTATGTCATGTCACGTCAAGCCACGTCACGTCCAGCCACGTCACGTCAAGCCACGTCACGTCCAGCCACGCCACGTCAAGTCACGTCAAACCACGTCAAGCCAAGTCACGTCAAGCCACGTCACGTCAAGCCACGTCACGTCCAGCCACGCCACGTCAAGCCACGTCACGTCCAGCCACGTCCAACCACGTCACGTCAAGCCACGCCACGTCAAGCCACGTCACGTCCAACCACGTCACGTCAAGCCACGTCACGTCCAGCCACGCCACCTTTCCGTCCCGCGACACACAGCCCATCGAGGTCAGACGTGTATTGCTCCATTTAAAACGTTGTACTCAAACATCTGTCTCAGTCAGACAGCATGAATAATAGTCCCTCTGAAACACGACACATTCAAAGGGAGATCATGTAACCGCTCCGCCACTCGCAGTCAGCACAGGACAACTTCTTCAGCACCTCTCTGTCCAGTTGGATCGCTCCGAAAGTCGATTGCGCTACACACGCTGCGCTAAAAACACTGCGCTAAACGCACTGCGAGTATCACAGTCCGGGGCCCTCCGATACGGGCAACCGCGTCCAGAGAAGTCCGCCGTACGATACCCGTCGGATGATACACTCCATAGCGCCGGATTGTGCGATATAAGCTACAGCAGTGTCAAGTGTGTCAGGTCAGGCCTACGCGAACCCATCAGGTGTCATGGAGTGATGAACTATGCGAACTGCACGTAATCGGACGGTGCGCAGGGCAGTGTAGTCACTGCCGCTCCTCAGGTTAGTGAGCAGCGCCTGCAGCCAGGGACGATTCCCTGGCCGGCAGCTATCAGCCGCAGCTCCCGTGTCAGCTCTGTTGCAGTCTATCTCAGCGGCGCTCAGAAGCGGGTGGCCGCGGGCCGGCCCGTGCCGCGTCTGCCGCCGCTGGGCTGTGCGCTCTCCTCCGGCCGCACCATGCGGCCGTAGAAGAGCGGCACGCCCGTCTTGTTGTCGCGGATGATGAAGAGGAAGGGTTTGTTGGCGCGGAACTCGCTGGCCAGCCGGTCGCGGTTGACGAGCGTCACGGTGACGGCGGACGCCTCGGTGCCGGCCTCGTGCACGTCGATGACGGCCTGGTGCAGCACCTCGTTGAGGAATAGCTGCCGGTCGGGAGACAGCCGGCTGAGCGTGGCGCGCGACTCCTGGAACAGGTCGGTGGCGCCCATCTCCTGCAGGATGTCGCGCAGGGCCAGCGTGTACTCCATCTTGAATCTGGGCAGCCAGACGGACAGGTTGGCCGGCCTCATGTCGGCGATGACACGCTGCAGCCCGCCGCTGGACATCTGTCGCTCCAGCTGACTGAGCGGCTCCTCGCCGGCCTCGTCGGGCACCAGCACCACCATGGCGTACTCGCCGCCCGCGTACGGCAGCGCCACAGCCGAGAAGCCCTCGCGTACGTAGCTGACGTGGGGCACAGTCAGCTCGCCGAACATCATGGGCACGCGCAGACGCTGGTTGCCGCCCAGGTGGAACGTCAGCGGCTTGGTGTCGGCCGGGTCGAACGGCGTCTGCCACGAGCTGTTGAAGTAGACCACGTTAGCGCCGATCATGCGCGTGTTGCGCGGCGGCGGGTTGTCGAAGAGCTTCTGGATCTGTCCGGCCGTCTGGTCGCGGACCCAGAGGTTGATGCGGCGCGCCGCCAGCGCCGGCTGTTTGCCGAACTCGAGCTGCTCCACGCCGGCCTGGTAAAAGTCGCGCGCCTGCCGCGAGTACTCCTGCTTGATCGCGAAGGCCGAGTCGGTGAAGATGCGGTTGGCGATCTGGACGCTGACGCCGCGCGTCTCCCGACGCAGCGCGCTCAGCTGGATGCCGTTCTGCTGGTGGATCAGCAGGTCATCCACCTCGAACGGGTACTGCAGCACTACGCGCAGCTGCTCGTACGTGTTGTCGCTGGAACCCAGCAGCAGCAGGTTGAGCACGCTGACAATAGAGAACGGTGACACCACCGCGTTGCCGCCGCCGATGAACTTGCTGAGCTCCACCGTGAACTTGATGATGGAGCTAGTGATGGAGAAGGGCCGAGCCGGTCTGTTCGGCGGCGGGGGCAGTACCTCTCCAGTCAGCTGCCGGCGGGAGCGGGAGGATGCTGCCGCAGACAGCAGTCCCGCCGCCAAGGCCACGGCCAGCAGTGCTCCTGCCGACACGGGAGCACACGACTCAGTCACACGGCAGATAGGTCGAACACGGAGCACACGACTCAGTAACACTGGGGCAAGATAGGTCGACATGAAGGCACACGACCTCAGTCATACTGACAGATAGGTGACACGGGAAGCACACGACTCAGTACACCGGGGCAGATAGGTCGAATGAGGGCACACGACTCAGTCCACCGGCAGATAGGTAGACACGGGAGCACACGACTCATCAACCGGCAGATGGGTCCGCCAGCGGGAGCACACGACTCGGTCACACCGGCAGATAGGTCGACACGGGAGCAACCGACTCAGTCCACACGGGGCTAGATAGGTCGACACGGGAGACCCGACTCAGTCACACCGGCAGATAGGTCGACACGGATGCACACGATCAGTCACACCGGTTCATACATGACCGACCGGCAGATAGGTTCGACCGGGAAGCACACGAACTCAGTCACACCGGGGTTTCATACATGACGCGACACGAACATCTGAGGGCGACCTCAGTCACGCCACCTGGCACGAGCATCTGACCGGCTCATGACTAACGTGAACACGCCTGACACGACTCTGAGAGCCGGTCAGTTTGTTTATTTGTTTATTAGGGTTTAAAGGGACTGTCCCACCTTAGCATAATAATTGAGTTGAGATAGCCATTTTGCGTGCTTGGCATTGCCATTATGCATGGTATAAGTTAAAACAACCACCGAGGTCGAATCACAAATAAATTTAAGTTTTGTTTTGAGATCTGTAACATCCCCAGTCCCCAGTGTATTTGAACGGAGACCCTGAGCCGATGTCGTCGTCTCTTTTTACTAAATGTTGATTTTTAGTCGACTTGTTTTTAACCTTTGCCATACATTAGCCATACACTGACTAGTCATATCATATTGGTGGCGTGAAGGTTTTCTTTATTTTCCCAAATTTCTCCTATGACGTCATCAGTCTAAAATTAAAACTGATTTTGTATAAAATTCAAGCACTGTTTGTGAGAAAAAATGTCATAATCGTGTTCGGCAGCATTCATTCATAATTTTGCACCACAAACGGCGTACATTTGACCACATTTTTTTTTTACCAGTTGGGAGTGTCCCTTTAAAGGGCGCCGACACCTTTGGGTCAATTTGCGCCCTAGGCTTGGCCAGTTTACACCAACCTGACACGACATCTGAGAGCTGGTTCTCAAAAGCGGCGGTGAGCGGGCGGGGACGGTGACTAAACGCTGAGTGGCTCGGAGAAGTGTGGCGTCGATACAGGGCGTCCGGTCGCTCCGTCCAGCTCAGTCACCTTTTCCTAGTAGCAGCACATTACTTTGGCACGAACGTCCTGGAAATTTTTTCGAGACGTAATTTCGTCGTATGCACGTTGCCATGACGTTGTCAATATTTTCCATGAACGTTGTGACAACTCATGTATACTCTTAGGGTATATCCAATATTCTTGCGGGGGCAGATTCTGCCCCCGGTAGTTTTTCGCTTGCCGCTTGTAAACTGTTATGACTAGCGTTTTGCAACTTTCTGACTTTTCCTCAAATTAAATTACGTGTCTTGTGTCCAAATTTGAGAAAAAAATCGACTTCGCAGAGGCGGTTCCAGGCTCATGTTTTAGGGAGGCAGTTTCGAATGCGGTTGTGCGACACATACTTCCTTCGTAGTTAGGCGGTGGCAAATATGTGGTTCAGGAACGATGTCGCTGGAATATGTTGTTCAATAAATCCGTTGGATTGTGCATATTATGTGGCAGAGGCGAACTCAGGTAGCATGAAATGGGAGGCGGATACCACCGTCAAAATTAGGTCCAACTTCAAATTAGTAACGATGATAAAAGGCGTTACGCACATGGTGCCTCCACGATGTTTACCTGGATCCGCCTATGCGCAATATATATAACAAGTTGCAGCAAAAAACAAACAAACAAAATCATGTGATGATCATTTCGTCCCAAGCAATCACGAACATCGCATACTTGTTATCAGAAAATCACTCCATTTTACATCCTCTAAATACGCCTATATTTTTTTTTAGTACTTGTCCTTTTGGTATATGAAATCCCAGTGCATTTGAAGCTAAAAAACGTGTTGTGCTTGAAAATCGGTCGAACCACACTGCTGCAATGACGTTTTCAAAAAGCACAAAAAATCGTATTTTTGCCCTTGGCCCCCAATTTTTTAACACAAAAAATGTCGTGGTCCAAGAATAAATATATTTTGACGGCGCATCGAATGGACCAAACGGTTCTCGAGATCTCTGGGGGGGGGGGCAGAATCTTCCCCCGCATGTTAACGTAATTCTAGCCGCCCGCAAAGAATATGGTTATTGCTTATTCGGCTATGTATGTTGAAATGAGGCAGTCTGGCCCGACTTCGGACGACTGTACCAGCGTAAGTAATGGCACAGGAGCCAGACAGCGCGGTTCATTTCCACCACGCGGTCATGGTCGTACGGAAGTGCAGCCGCCGTTCACATAGACCGAGCCCGTGGCCCTGGCATGCCCGAACGGTACTGCAGCGCCAGCTGTCGTCCTGCCCGGTAACACACAATTAGCATAGTATGGAAATGATCCAGCAAAGCGCGGTCGTAAAGCCATCCGATATAGGTACCGACTATTATCATGATGTGGCGGCGGATTTTTACCGAGCGCTGAAGGTCTTTGTCGACAGTATGTATACGGGCGGCGGGATTTCCAGCGCGCCGCTGCTGATCCGAACCACTCGGCCACCGAGCCCGCCGCCGCCAGAGGCCCCGCGCATCAGCATTCAGATTTAGCATACACGGCGCCCACAGAAAAAATACATGCATTCGAGTGTCTTCTGTCTTACACATTCACGTTCGCTACATCCTGGTCGGAGTGGAAAGCCTCCACTGCGCTCGACTGGTGCAGACGGATAATAATAATGATTTAGCCGAAACCAGTCTCTTTGTTGCTGCTGAGGCTTACTCCAACGCGCGGGCGTGGTACATATTTTCTGAGTCCTAATTTCTTCCACGTCGAAAGGTCAGCAGACACTCAAACACAGGCTTGCTATACTGTCATTGCCATTTAGCTTCCAATATCGTTCTCGTGACACTATGTAATGCTTATAAGGGAATATAGACCTTGGAAAAGTATGTAGAATGATGCGAGAAGAAATGCCCTGATTACGGTCCTGGGCATTCATTTTGCGAAAAAAGTAAATTTGTTGTAATTGAAAAAATATCATAGTTTAACATTGTTGACTCACAACAATATTGCGTCACCAAAGCGAGTTGTGACGTCACAAGGAGGCATCGAACGGCAAATATCGTTCCTTGAATCAGATGCGTAAAAACGTAAACAACTGCGTTCGCTGGTTCCTGACTCGCAAATAATATTGGACGGCGATTACAAATGTGTTAATGTTTGGCACTAGGTCATTCTAAGCATCTTTTAGTAAATTTTTAATAGGAAATCAACTACAATTGACATGATAGTTTACTTAAAAACTATATCAACAGAGTGAATTTGTCCAAGTGTGTTGATTAGCCTATTGAGGAAATTCATTAGTGTAGCACTGCCATATGCTCTATTGCGGAGAATATTTAAGCTAACGGTAAGGAACACCCATCAACAGTTGTGCCTTTGAAGACCTTTGTCTGTATTATTTTCAAATGGAAATCCAATGCAAATTCACAAAGGTATGGCCAATAATGTTTTTGGAAAACCGAACTTCTCGTAACAACACAAACTCTTATATTGTTGATTATTGCCATGAACAATGACCAGCACCCAGCAACACATTTGGTCAACTCACATAGTATCGTGATGAGGTAATTTCTAATTTGAATCGGTTCACAATTGAACTATAAATATTTATTTATAAACATATCCACCATTAGTGAATTTTGCCCCATTGGCATTGGGCTGAATACATAGTTAGTACTGAATATGTGTCTTATGGATAATATTGCACTACCGGTTCGAGGCTTATCCCGATCAACAGTAGGCCTTTTAAAGACCCATTGTCGTTCATTATTTTCAAATTGATAATCCAATGAAAACTGACAAAAAAAATGACATTCATTTACAATTGTTCAAGTCAATACCTTTCTGTAGCGGACGGGCGGACGCAAGTGTAACTGATCAATACTGGGCGGACGGTTCAAAACATGCGGTGGATATCACAGTAGTAACATACTGATGACGTATGCGATACGTCACGGGGATTTTGTGACGTTGAAATATGACCACATGATGACCACGGTTTTGCGTTCAAACTCAAAGCAACTAGCGTTTGGAGGGAAAAGTTCAGATTTAGAGTTTCTCACCGTTAACCCGCGAATCTGGCTTATCTCAGTTAAAAACTAATGTTTAAAGGTTAGCATATTCCCTTTAATGCAATGTTTTAGGCGTGCGAAATATTGCGGTGGGTTTTAACATATCGTTAAAAAATCCTTGAATAAAAATATTATAATTTAATCGGTTAAATTTTGCCAAACATATCACTTATCAACGTGGTTTGGAGTTTTTAAAAACAGTTGGTGGGCATAGAATGTCACTGGTTTGGTTGATTTGCTTGGTTGGAGGTAAAATTTCAATTTTTAATGCCAGAAACGTTTCAAATGTATAAACAAATTTGTGGAACAAAACATCAAGCTAGGTTGGCATTTGTCCCACATTTGTGGAGTTTCCAATGAATTGGAAAACTCAACCGTCATGATGGTTCTGACATACGGTCTGTGTTTGCCAAGTAGCATACACAAGGCGGATCCAGGGGGGGCCAAAGGGCCATGGCCGCCCCAAACCACCCAAAAATGCGCAAATTTGACGATGTCTGATTTGTTCGTAAAACTAAGCAAACTTTTACTAGAGAAAGGTTGTTTTAAATCCAGTTATTGTACATAAGCAAAGCGAAATCATGAGGTTTTTCAGAATTATGCGATATTTTTGATTTGGCCCCCAAACTGTCAAAATAACACTTTCTGGATCCCGCCAGTCCATACAACCTTTTTTTTAAAACAAAATACCCGTGATGAACGTTGTCTTATGCAAAAGGTCTGCTTTTAAACACCAGTGACGAATCACGGAGGAGGGAGCAATATTGCTCAGTCACTACAGTTTCAGTCAGTAGGTACACGAACATTCTCAATAGCTTGACAATCAGTAAAGCCTTCGACGTGGAACATTGCGTGCTCTCTCCCACATGAATTGTAGGCCTGCTGTGCGAGGCTAAAAAATATAGTGTGTATATTTGTATATATTTATAAAAATGTATATATATATATATATATATTGGTATATACAATTGTGTTTAATTACGTTTGTGAGACAAAATCAGCCGTCACAAAAATACAATACAAAATATCGTAAAATATTTATGTTCTTGCAGTAAATCCCAACGGAATGCTGTCAAACGAAAATAAATAATATTCATATGTATGCATAGGTATCAATTTATATACTTTTGGGTGGGCCCTCGGCCCTTCAATGTTGAGTTCGGCCCCCAAATGGTTCTCTCGCCCCCCCCCCCAATGGTGTTAGCGCGGCCCCCAATACTTCACGCCCTTAGATTACTTGATATATAGATGATGGTCTTTAAACGGCGACCATTAACAAACAAACATCGGATTTAATATTTATTATGAGCTCACACCATCTGCATATTATATGTAATACCACCTTTGTCCCATCTCACGACGAATGGAATAAATGTGAAGCCGTGTTTCCTTCCTTCATAACTTTTTTTAGTTTATCTTTTATCTGGCAACATTGATTTGGTTACCATGTTGAGCGGCGATTTAATTTCTGCGCGAAAACAATCGCCGTGCCGGGTTTCTACCGGAGCATAGGCTTGTGATTTCCTTCATGCTCGTGCACTGAAGATGTACGTACCTACATTGTACAGTGTAGTGCAAATGTTCTGTCCACTTCATCGACACCACCTCTGTCTCTATCTCTGTCTGTCGGTGCTGCACGCAGTGGAATCCAATGCAATTATTATAGCCCTCGCCCCTGGTATCAGGGGCGAGGGCATAACTAGCTTCATTAGATTTCACTGTGTGCAGCACCGACAGACAGCACCAATGGACAATGTTGACATTTAATTAAACGGGTGTCATAAACGGGTGACATTGAAAACATTAAAATAACCAATACTTTTTAAGTATACTTTCAAAGCTAGCTTCCGGCAGACGAAAACAACCATCGTCCGAGAGAAATTGAGGATTTATTCGAATAATGCACTGAAAGGACTGCTACTAGCCGTTTTCACGAAGGATTTATTCGCCGGGCGCATCGACATCGGGTGGTGTCGATGAAGTGGGTAGAATATGTTTTGCACTACACTGTACGTGTACAATGTAAAATGTACAATGTACAATGTGTACAATGTACAATGTACACTGTACATATTAAAGTTGTTCGCCTAAAGGGTAAGAAGGAATTTGCGTCCGTAATAACATGCACTTATTTACGTTATCACCAATCATTTGTGTGACCCATACATGTCGATTTATATACTTTAGGGGTGGTGGCCACCTAATTTTGAGTTCGGCCCCTCCAACACCGAAACAAATTTATGAGGGGGGGGCATGTCGACCTGAGAGAGCCGTTTACCACTTTGGGAGGACCCCCAATCGATCAAAAAGGGCGTTTTTCGGCCTGAGAGCTCAAGTCGGTACGATAGGAAAATCTGCTTCTTTGAGAGAGCCATCGCTCGGTCTGAGAGGCCCCTTGCCAAGTGAAGGCAAAGGCACAGCCAGGGGGCACAGGGGGAACGTGCCCCCGCATTGAGCCGACCCACACACTAAACAAATACCGGTGACATCTCTGTTTGCGACCATTTGGGGGCCTGGCAAAATATAGTGGCCTAAATCCAAGGAGATACTTTTTCGCGACATTTTTTCAGGGGGCCTTTTCCAAGAGAACCCCTGAAGATGTCATGCTCCTGTTGCTGAAGGTCTGGCTGCGCCCCTGGGTGAAGGCTTTACCTATGCTAGTCAGAGGAGGTCCGTACGAGAGACCTGAAATGGCCTTTGAAATACAGAATTTCCTTTTACCTTAGAATTCCTTTATATTTTTCCAAGCTGAGGGCCCATTTGCCAGGCCGTAGTACGCTCTTGCCAGTTTGAGACGGCCTATCGGTCATTCTGAAGGGCTGTTGGGTCCGGTGGCGAGGCCTCGTCAAAACTTCGTTTTTGAGGCGCCGTCTAACACAAGGCCCAAACTCGTGTGACTTAGTTTGGCGTAGCTATAATAAGTGATCTGAAGTGAACTTTTGTAGTTTGTACCCTTTCCTTAGCCATTTTCTTTTATGATCAAATATCATGAAGGGTGTTGTTTTGGCGATTTAGTTGTTGTGTGTGAAACTTGTGCGCTGAATATAGATGCCCCATTTTAGAATGTGATCATCTCTGTTCGCTATCAATAATTTCTACCAATCGACACCGCGGTTATGTGATGTACTAGACCTACGTATACCAATGTTAGCCATTCTCTTTAAAGTTAGAAATAAAAATAGAATCGTTGAAAATCATGGACACCCAAACATCTTCAAATTAAGCACACTAGATCTGCTCGCAATTAAAACCATGATTCAGGAAGCGTTGTCCTACTCACATCGAAGATGTGAAGATAGACACACTTTTGAACACTAGGCTGTTATAACACTATTTTGCTGCGAATTAGCCATGTACTTCATAATTCTCCAGAATTCACCTCGTATGATGCTGAGCTATTTCAAGGCGCAAAAAATCAGTAGTGGGAATCACACCCATTATCGTAGGCGCCAGGAAGCTTCCGCTTACTGAAGCATTGCCCGAACGTTTACACGCTAGCATAATATCGTTAGCGATGGCCAATAGAAAACAGCTCGTGTAAGCTGACAGCAGCTGCCCAACAGAGCCTCAGTTTTCATTCAACATTGTCCGTACGGGAAGTTATTTGTCTTAGGTGTGCCAATTTAGATAACATCTTCTTTACTCTGTTAATAGTGACGATCCCTTAAGGATATTGAAACAAAGTGATACGCAAAACATAATTTAAGTAAAAAAAAAAACTAAAGGGGCTCCAGACGTTAATTTTATCGTATCCAATAATCAAACAAATAGCTTCTTACCGTAATACAAATATATTCGACATTCCAAAAGAGTAGGCACACTCCCTTCAACAACGAAAACCTATTTTATAAGAATACGTGTTAACACTTAACATCCATACAGCAAAGGCATATCGATGGTATGAACTGTGACACTGTCACGTGACAGCCAAAACAACCACTACCGTGCCCGGTCGATATCAACATGGTATGAACTGTGACACTGTCACGTGACAGCCAAAACAACCACTACCGTGCCCGGTCGAACTAATCACCGCACACTCCCTGTCCACTGCTGTTTCTCACCTGCCCTCATCCTGACTCGTTCGACCTCTGCTTGTCTCTCAGCTTCTCCGCTGCTCTCGACTCAATTATTCGCTGAGCCGCGCCCGGACCGAACCAACTCTCGCGGCGCTCCGTGGACTCCTACTGGCGGCTGGCGCGCTGTAAAAGCAGCCGGCGCGGCTCGGCTGGCGGTGGCGCTGTCCCGGGAATTCCAGTTCTGCGACCGGCCAGAGGCGTCTGGTGACGTCACTGCCGCTGGCTGGGCGCAGCAGCGGGCCCGTCTGCCCAGGGTAGGTAGGTCTGCCTGGCTGCGCGGTGGCAGCAGCAGCGCTGGTGGGCTCCGGACGGCGCTGCTGCCCTTGAACGGAGCCGGGAGCGGCCGGCGGCTTTAGCTGGCACAGCACGGCCAGCGGGGTGTCATCCCCATCTCCGTGACGTGTCCACTGCTAGTTATGACGTCACCCCCAGAAGTCGATTCTGGCGCATGGCGTTTGCAGCCGGCTACAACTATTCCTGTCTTCTGTGCCGGTGACCCGGGTTCAAATCCATTGGCGAGCCTCTGAAATAGTCGACCGGCCCCCATATAAAAACCCTTAGAACAGGGTGATGGTTCCAATTAGCACCATGATCGCAAGAGATGCTTGGCTTATAGTCCAAACCAAACCGACCGGTTAAAGCTGTTTTTCGCAAATAACTTTTACACAATTTAAGATAAAACATTTATTTGTATGTCGTCATGTTCGACTCGTCCGGATGCGTCGATTCATACCAATTTCGCGTGCCTTAGGCCAAAAAATGACAATATGCAACCGGCACGGAACGTTATATACGACCGGAGCAGATTCCACACACCTTACGAGTCCTGACGTTTTGTGACTTCTAGTGTCCTCAATATTGACCTGAGCCTTAAATGATGTTGACAATTTATATTTGCCTTGTTTTGATTAACAGCGCTGTATTGTTCTTTTTCGTAACATTTTTGTTACTTTTTCAGTTAGAGGGCATTTCTTTCTCCCGAAGTAGCATTAACTGCAATGGCGGATGACGCCGATGGATACAAAAGACGTCACGCTCTGCTGTCATGACCACGTAGAATCGCATCGCCGAATGACTACCTCCTATATATGGCCTTGAGCACGGCCCGCCGGGATGGCCTCCGAACACGGAACTCGGCGCAGACTCGGGTTAATGCGCCGAGACAACAGCACGCTGCTCAGGTGTACGCTGGTAAATAGAGCTAAGCAGGAGCTGAGAGCTTGGCAGGTTTCTTGGAGTTTGGTTCAGAGCCTTCAATCACATACTTAGGGATATTTCAATCAGTCACATGAAGGGACGGAGCTCTAGTGGTAGTAGGTATTGATCTTACCACGGCAATACATACACACAAACACACACACACACACACACACACACACACACACACACACATTATATTATATATTATATAAGTTATATACTATATATATATAGTAATATTACTATATATATATATATATAATATATATTTATATTATTATAAGTGCTCGGTTTCAAGAGATGCTGTTTCGCAATGCACACGCACAGCGCTTGATTTAAAGACATGCTGTTCGTTCCACGCTACACATTTGCAAGGAAATATGTTGTCCGGCACAACACATGCATGCTACTTAATGACTTGTTTTTTAATCCTGGGAAGATGAACCCGATGAACGTATAAATTTCCACTTGAATGTTTAGCTATCAAGTGCTCAATAGCGCAATGAGGCTACTGATTAATTTATGTGAATAGTGGGGAAACGGTTCATTTTGAAGGTTCAGGATAACAGTTTGTCATGATTTTGATAAGAGTAACGCATTGCTCTTGAATCTGAGTTGATGTGCTATTTTGCTCATTAACCACGAAGCCCGAAAAACACGTGGTGTGTACCAAATGTGTGTTTTCGTGACATACGTGTATGGAATCGATTATAAAATAGGCATTGATTTCGTTGCGATTAAGGCAAAATAATGAAAATATGCGCACCCAGACGGGTGCAATTACGAGTATTTTAGGAACAGACCAGTTCAGGAATATAGTATCAATGCGATTAAAGCATTTATTTTGCTTCTTAGTTTTATATGAATGCATGACTCGTTTTAACATCGTGAATGAATTGAGGTCTGCCAACAATTTATTATCAGCAGCCGCAAATGGCGAAACCCAAACGGTACCGCGCCCAGGATCATAACACAAGCACAAACAAGAGTAAAATTTGCTTAGAGCCAGTTGTATTCGCAAACACGATTCGCTTATGCTCGCTCTAAAAGCAAGACGCAAACCAAGCAACTGTTACACAATAGCGGTTTCCAGGTTCTATTGGTGCATGTCCCGAACACACAGGTCACACCACAGTCTCACAGTACTCGGTACATCACATCACACCCGGATATCACATCACATCACTGTCAGCCGACGGGCTCGGCACATCACATCACACCACATCACAGTCAGCCGCCGGACTTGGCACATCACATCACACCCGTAAATCACATCACATCACAGTGCCGCCGGACTCGGCACATTACATCACACCCGCACATCACATCACATCACACCCGGACATCACATCACATCACAGTGCCGCCGGACTCGGCACATTACATCACACCCGCACATCACATCACATCAAACCCGCACATCACATCACATCACAGTCAGCCGCTGGACTCGGCAGCAGGTGAGTCTGCGCGGTGGCTGGTGGTGGACCGGCAGATTTTAGGCAGAGTCATGTGGCACAGTCCAGTGCCAGGGGCGCAGGTCAACGTCCTGGGCGGTGGCGCCGTGAGAGAGCGGTGGGCGGCCGAGCCACCACTGCCAGGTCGGCCAGCCGAGACGGGGCGCCGTGAGAGAGCGGTTGGCGGCCGAGCCACCACTGCCAGGCCGCCCAGCCGAGACGGGGGGCCGTGCAGTGTGCAGGATGAGCTGACAGGAGACACTGCTATCGACCGAGGGAGCTACACACTTTATAACTGGCTTAAACAGGATATTTGTTAACCAATATTGATGCGTATAAGTTCACTGAGGTAGAACAGAAAGAGAATATTCTTTATACATTGC
>VOPJ01015831.1:0-16405 GCA_014673585.1 Semibalanus balanoides | reverse complement strand
TGTGACATGTCTATTGTTACGGTTGTTTACCCTAGTGTAAACTGCTGAAATCCTGGACACATCAGTCAGGTGAACTATGTTAATTTTGACCCATTTTTGCAATATTCCAATTTTGGAACACTGTACCCAAAAATGGGTATGCTTCTTCCTAAAATGGGTACGCTTGTTCCAAAACTCTTTTTTAAATAAATTATCAAAGCCAAACTATGTTGGCTGTCAGCATGGTGTCAGCATTATTACAAAGGAGCCACTTTGGGAACGAAGCTATTCAGCTGGCTTGCCCCCGCTGGTATTTTTCCTCTCTTGCTGGATGGAGCATAATCGAACCTCACCTAACCTTTATAATATGTCGCTGCTGATGGAGCATCTCAGGCCAGGTGGACACATGCCTACCAGGGGTGGGTGATAGGCTGCTTGGCTGCTGCTGATTGCATGAAACAGGAGATTTGAACCTAACTGGCAGGAGTATATCACTATTCACTGCTCATGGAAGGTGCAAAGCCAGGATTTCGTCCAGAGGCGGCGTCTCAAAAGGGTCTCTAGTCTCTACCAGGCACGTTGCCAGGATTTCGCCCGGGGGGGGACT
Source organism: Semibalanus balanoides (assembly GCA_014673585.1). NCBI lineage: Eukaryota > Metazoa > Arthropoda > Thecostraca > Balanomorpha > Balanidae > Semibalanus > Semibalanus balanoides. The sequence continues at coordinate 15,819 of VOPJ01015831.1, read as the reverse complement.
CGCGAGGACCCATTCCCAAGCGTTGAAAGGGCCCAGTAGAACGGACGAAAAGTTCTGCTCCCTCCGTACTGGTAGTGGTGAGGGACCATTTGACATGTTTTGTTCATGGGCCCTTCTGACCCACCCAGGGGGCCTTTCTGTCTGGTCAGGGGTCCCTCTGACTTGCACAGGGGCCCTTTGAACTTCGCAGGGGCCCTCTGATCTGGCTAGGGGCCTTCCAGCCTGCTCAGTGGCCCTTTTGACCTGGTAAGGAACTACGTTGGCTGCTTTTTTGCCCTACCGACATGCTCATTGCTCAGGGGCCCCTCCGACCCGATCAGGGGCCCCTCCAACCTGCCCAGGGGCCCTTCCGACCTGCCCAGGGGCCCCTTACGACCTTCCCAGGGTCCCTCTGTGCTGGCTGGGGGCCCTTTCGACGTCTTTAGGGGGCACTCTGACCCGCTCAGTGGCCCTTTCGGCTTGTCTGGGGCCCCTCTGACATGCACAGGGCTCTTGTGAACGTCCAAGGGCCCTTTGGTATTTCAGAGAAGACCCTGGTGTCCCTAAAGAACCTCTGAAGTCCTCTAGATTCTTTCAAGACCACGCTTCGCGGCGTGGTCTTCGACCCATGATACCGCGATTCGCGCGGTCTCGTTGGCCCTTTTCGACGCGCTGCGCGCGCCGAAAAGGGCCCGCCGGGCCTCCAGGAGGGGGGGCTGGCCGCCCTCCAACGCCCCCTTGGCTTAAGTGCCTTGCCTGGATGCGAGCACTCATGGGCCGTGGTGGCCCACTATGCCTACCGAGTACGGGAAGAATGGATGGGTGACATGCAGCCCTTCGCAACGCACCAGCTGATTGCATGAAACATGCTAAATATATAGGTCAACCCAGTCATCCCACCAACATACAATACTGTGTGGACCGTACACCACAATGGAAACGTTAACACACGTTCATAACACGCGGCTGATAACCAGAACCGCCCCTCTGCCGCCCCGCGCGGGGTTAGCGCACAAGGCGTAGTTTTGAAATGATAATGTTAAGACTAGATGATAAGTAACTTTCATTGAAAAAGCAGACAGAATCTGACATTTTTAATCCTAATCTAACCTAACCTAACACTCGCGAATGACGCGGAATCTCTATGGTCCTCACCAGACGGATTCGGTGCAACCCTCCGCCACATTAACCTAACCTAACACCTAACCTAACTCTAAGTAACAGCCTACCCGTACGCCGACCACCGACTCCGACCGCCGACCCGACCCGACCCGACCCAGACCCGTGAACCGACCCGACTCACAGACTACCGAACATCCGATCCCGAGCCCGACACCGATCCCGACCCGTACACCGACCCGACCACGACCTCCGAACCCGACCGACCCGATCCCGACCCGACCCGTGATCCCGACCCGACCCGACACCGACCCGCACCCGACCCGAACTACCGACCGCGACCCGACCCGACCCGACCCGACTCCGACCCGACCCGACCCGACCCCGACATCCGACCCGCCCGACCCCGACTACCGACACCGACCCGACCCGGACACTGCGACCCGACCCGACCCGACCCGACAACCGACCCGACCCACTTACCGACCCGACCACGACCTCGACCACGACCGACCCGACCCGACCCGACCCGACCCTGACTATCCGACCCGACTGCCGAACACTGATAATAATCCTGACCTGACCTGACTGACCTGATCAATTATCTATATTTCTTATAATTACTTACTGAACCTGACCTGACCTGACCTGACCTGACCTAATTTAACATGGCTTTTACTTATCTCAACATTACATTTAAAAACACGCGTGGCGCCAGCGACATTATTACCGGTAGGTACTATGTAAAATCATGATGTGCTTGTCAGCATGTTTCAATATGTGCTGCATGTTGCATTTTATTTAGAGAGATTTATGTTTTCATCCATGATGCTATTGTGCGTTTCAGTGCCCTAAAATATTAATCCACCACCTCCATTATTGTGTGCTATATTATTTTTGATTTCCCAAATGTTTTTCAGGAGCATGGACAACTATTAAAATAGGTGTTGCTAATCATGGATGTAACATTGTTGAAGCAAAGCCTTCAAATTCGAGCCACACTCATATTTCTACAGGTAAGTTTTATCCTAAGAATGTCACTGTGAAAAGTAAAATAACAGCTATGTCTTGGCTCCAATACATTTGACTACACTTTATGAAAATGATTGTTGACAGCCTTGGTGTATCTTTTAGTTATCACTGGACTGGTCCACTACAAATCTCCATTCTCCTGATCAGATAAATCGACCGCTATCAATATGGTGTCAAGCGACACCCAGCAGCTGATACGGCCAAATGCAACTAGAATGCTGAAGGAAATTATTTAAAGCATTTGATTTGAAAATCAGAATATCGTGAAATAACAACAAATATAAATGAATAGGCTTTATAAATAAGACTAGTGTGTTGACAAAACGCGCATAATGTTTAAGCTTTCCACTCACCAAGCATTAAGTCGGGCCAGTGTTATGTATGACATCAGTGACTGAGTACGTGTTCAGGACCATTTAGTGTTGTGTGTAGTAACCTGGCTTCTTAAATAATCAATATTTCTTAACAGTGATTTGTAAGAAGTCATTAACAAGAATGGAAAAGTGGTTTCATTGTGATATAAAGGTATACACAGGATGTGTGATATAGGATAAAATACGAATTTTCCAGATCATTATCTTCTCACATATGTTTGATCGACCTAGATGTAGCCAAGTGCACCATCGCCTGTGACTGACTCTATCTATTCCCTCGCCACCAGTGTGTGGCTAACCATCTGCTGCCAGACCACATATCGGACGCGTTCGTCGCCCCTCAGCCGTCCGCCGAGGACCCTCAGCCGGCGGTCGGTCCTCTGGACTCCACTGTCACCGCCCTGCTCGGCGGCCTGCACCACTGGGACGCCCAGTACTTCCTTCACATCGCCGAGCACGGCTACACCCACGAGCCGACGCTCGCCTTCCTGCCGGGTCTGCCGCTGGCGGCGGCTGCCGGCGCCGTTCCGCTGGTCTCTACCGGCCTGCTGTCGCCGCCGGTCGCCCTGCTGTCGTCCGCTGTGCTGCTGAACGCCCTGCTGTCGGCTCTGGCCGCCCAGGCGCTGCTGGCGCTGTCGGTGCGCGTGCTGCGGGACCGGGGCCGCGCGCGCACGGCGGCGCTGCTGTTCTGCTGGTCTCCGGCGTCTGTGTTTCTGACGGCGCCCTACTCGGAGGCTCTGTTCGCCTGTCTCGGCTTCACTGGCATGCTGCTGTGTGAGACAGATCGGCTGTGGGGCGCCGCCGCTGCCTTCGGTTTCGCCGCCGTTACCAGGTGGGTAACGGTGGTGTGTGGCCGGAGCCGCCACGATAGATTATCTCGTTTTGCACAGCAACAGGGACGAAATGGATTTTTTCATTTTTTTGCAAGATGTTAACATTTTGGTAAGATGATGCGGTCATGTAAAACAAACAACATAGCTTCATGATATTGCCTTGATAATTTTGCATCGCTTGGTATTCCAGATTGTTCCCTAACAAAACACCTTGTACTTGACATATATCACATTCACGAAATTGCGCAACAATTGTATTGTTTCGCAGGTCGAACGGAACCATGTTGGTCGGCTTCCTCGTGTACAACCTGTTGCATAAGCAGGTGTTGATGATGTTGCCAAGACAAACTAAGGAGAACGTGTCAAGGGTGTCGATGTCTTGGGTAAGTTGCAATATTTGCTGCGTGACACTGTTGTACATTTCTTCTGTATCACTTTTTCCAAATGCTACTCTGAATTTAACATGTACTGAATTCATCCTCCTCTACTACCTAGTTATTTCTGGTTCATCCAGGATATTAGTTTTGTTGATGTGACGTGTTAACTGTCGCTGGAGCCTCCTGACCATCCCGCGGTTGCCATTACTGGTGACTATTCACCATGTCCCGACTGCAGTTATTCTGTAATACACGGCCCAGCGCTGAACCTCCGCTCTCCCCGGCAGACGTTCCTGTGTGGCGCGTGGCGGCTGCTGCAGGCCGGCCTTCTCTCCCTGCTGGCGCTCACTGCCTTCGCCGTGTACCAGCTGTTCGCGTTCGTGCTGTTCTGCACCCCCGGCCAGCTGCCGGTGGCGTCGCACGTCCAGCGCTACCTCCGGCTCTCTGGTGACGTCATGCCGGGAGATGTGACGTCACCCTGGTGTAACTACACGATGCCCATCTCTTACGGCTACATTCAGGTATGGGTGTGAGCTTGAACTGGACGCGTTGAGACGATTTTGCATAGCACTTAGTTGATCTGGCTCGAGGATAAAGCCTGGTGTTTCCCAGTATTTTCGCGTTTGATCACAGGCGTTATGAATGTGATTCTCATAACACGTGACAAGAGTGGGGTGACACGTCTCCTGTCTTCCAGGATCACTACTGGGACGTGGGATTCCTGCGCTACTTCCAACTGCGCCAGCTGCCCAACTTTCTGCTCGCCACGCCGACTGTGGTGCTGGTCCTGTATGGTGCTGCCACCTATCTGCGGCGGTGGACACTGACAGTGCTGCAGCGGCCGGGAGATGGCGCTGCTGTTAACATGCGACTTCTGCCTTACGTGCTGCACGCGGCTGCTCTCACCTGTTTTATGGTCACCTGCGCTCATGTTCAGGTGAGTCCTGTTCTGCGTTACTATGCCAGTCATTTTCTGGCTGATCAATCCCATCGCGCAAAATGCTACAGCGATATGTCCGGAGATATTATCTTCGTCATGATCTGCGGTCTTTTTGTACGTTCACTGAATATCGTGCACTAGAACGTGAATTGTACGTTTTGTGTGATAGTATTGCTGTTGCCGTTATATTCGACGCAACTCTTCCATGGTTATATGTCACGAGTTATGGCTTGTTCTCTCCACTAGAGTATGGACTCTTGACAGCTGTTTTTGCTTTGTATTTCAAGGACCCATTTGTTACGGTATTGAAGTATACCGAACTCAGTAAATTGGTTATTTGTGAAGGAACTTTAAAGACCTTCTGTAGATGTTGCGCTCTCATTTCGCGAACGCTGGTTCCTATCATTTGTTCCATTGCTGGGTTCATCCATGCCCTTGTTTCGGAGACACCGAGTAAGTCGCCGCTCACACCTTAGCTCTTTGTGGTGACAATTCGTAATACTTTGTTCGCTTTAAAAAAACGGCATCATGTTTTGCGTTGCCCCCCCCCCACAACCACGAAGCTACTTAACCACAGCTGTGCATTTCCATACGTTAATTACAGTGGGTGCGCGCTGCCTGCTAGTCACAGGTTATCACAAGGTTTTGTCAGGTTTTCGGTGCACAAAGGTTTTTCGGTGGCAGGTTTGTCCGATGTTTTTCCTCCTGCGCCGAACCCACAGCTCCCGGCTGTACTCGTTTTTTGTCCTGGCGCCGTCCGTACAGAGCCTGTGCTCAGTGTGTCGCGTCCACAAGCAGTGTAAATGTTCAGGGTCACAGTCCGACACGTCACTATAAGAGAGACTGGCCCAGCCGCGCGCTGCTGCCGCTGCGGGACGGGCGGATGGGGTGGCCGCCACTGCGGGACGGGGCAGGTCTGGTGCGCACTGCAGGCGGGGCAGGTCTGGTGCCGCTACTGCCGCTATGGGGCAGGTCTGGTGCCGCCACTGTGGGGCGGGGCAGGTCTGGTGCCACCACTGCGGGGCGGGGCAGTTGGTCCGCCGCTGCGGGGAGGGGCAAGGTCTGGTGGCGCCACGCGGGGCGGGCAGGTCTGGTGGCCGCTGCGGGGAGGGGCGGGTGGGGTGCCGCCACTGCGGGGCGGGGCAGGTCTGGTGCCGCCACTGCGGAGGGATTGTGCGATGCGGGCGCGCCAGGTCTGGTGCCGACACTGCGGGGGGGCAGGTCTGGTGCCGCCACTGCGGCGGGGCAGGTCTGGTGCCGCCACTGCGGGCAGGTCTGGTGCGCACTGCGGGGCGGGGCGGGTCCTGGTGCCGCCACTGCGGGGCGGGCAGGTCTGGTGCCGCCACTGCGGGGCGGGCGGGTCTGGTGGCCGCCACTGCGGGAGGGGCAAGGTCTGGGCCGCCACTGCGGGACGGGGCAGGTCTGGTGCCGCCACTGCGGGGCGGGCAGGTCGGTGCCGCCACTGCGGGGCGGGGCAGGTCCTGGTGCCGCCACTGCGGGGCGGGGCAGGTCTGGTGCCGCCAACTGCGGGGCGGGCAGGTCTGGTGCCGCACTGCGGGCGGGGCGGGGCGGTGGGGTGCCGCCACTGCGGGCAGGTCTGGTGCCGCACTGCGGGGCGGGCGGGTCTGGTGCCGCCACTGCGGGGGGGCAGGTCGGTGCGCCACTGCGGGCAGGTCTGGTGCCGCCACTGCGGGGCGGGGCGGGTCCTGTGGTGCCGCCAAACTGCGGGGCAGGTCGGTGCCGCCACCGCGGGCGGGGCAGGTCTGGTGCCGCCACTGCGGGGAGGGCAGGTTGGTGCCGCCACTGCGGGAGGGGCAGGTCTGGTGCCGCCACTGCGGGGCCGGGGCAGGTACCTGGTGCGCCACTGCGGGGCGGGCAGGTCCTGGTGCCGCCACTGCGGGCGGGGCAGGTCTGGTGCCGCCACTGCGGGCGGGGCAGGTCTGGTGCCGCCACTGCGGCAGGGGCGGTCCTTGGTGCCGCCACTGCGGGGCGGGGCAGGTCTGGTGCCGCCACTGGGGAGGGGCCAGGTCTGGTGCCGCCACTGCGGGAGGGGCGCAAGGTCTGGTGCCGCCACTGCGGGCGGGGCAGGTCTGGTGCCGCCACTGCGGGCGGGGCAGGTCTGGTGCCGCCACTGCGGGGAGGGGCAGGTCTGTGCCGCCACTGCCGGGGCGGGGCAGGTCTGGTCCGCACTGCGGGGAGGGGCAGGTCTGTGCCGCCACTGCGGGGCGGGGCAGGTCTGGTGCCGCCACGCGGGGCAGGTCTGGTGCCGCCACTGCGGGGCGGGCAGGTCTGGTGCCGCCACTGCGGGGCAGGTCTGTGCCGCCACTGGGGGCGGGGCAGGGTCTGGGCCGCCCCTGCGGGGCGGGGCAGGTCTGGGTGCCGCCACTGCGGGGCAGGTCTGGTGCCGCCACTGCGGGGCGGGGCGGGTCTGGTGCCGCCACTGCGGGGCGGGGCAGGTCTGGTGCCGCCACTGCGGGGCAGGTCTGGTGCCGCCACTGCGGGACAAGGGGCAGGTCTGGGTGCCGCCCACTGCGGGGCAGTCCTGGTGCCGCACGCGGGGCGGGGCCAGGTCTGGTGCGCCACGCGGGGCGGGGCGGGTGGGGTGCCGCCACTGCGGGGCGGGGCAGGTCGGTGCGCCCACTGCGGGAGGTCTGGTGCCGCCAACTGCGGGCGGGGCAGGTCTGGTGCCGCCACTGCGGGGCAAGCGTCTGGTGCCGCCACTGTGGGGCGGGGCAGGTTCTGGTGCCGCCACGCGGAGCGGGGCGGGTGGGGTGCCGCCCACTGCGGGGTCGGGGCAAGGTTGTGCCGCCACTGCGGGGCAGGTCTGGTGCCGCCACGCGGACGGGGCAGGTCTGGTGCCGCCACTTCGGGGCAGGTCTGGTGCGCCAACTTGCGGGGACGGGGCAGGTCTGGTGCCGCCACTGCGGGGAGGGCAGGTCTGGTGCGAACACTGCGGGGGCGGGGACGGGTCTTGGTGCCGCCACTGCGGCGGCAGGTCTGGTGCCGCCACTGCGGGGAGGGGCAGGTCCTGGTGCGCACTGCCGGGGAACCGGGGCAGGTCTGGTGCGCCACTGCGGGGAGGGGCAGGTCTGGTGCCGCACTGCGGGGAGGGGCAGGTCCCTGGTGCGCCCACTGCGGGGCGGGGCAGGTCTGGTGCGACACTGCGGGCGGGGCAGGTCTGGTGCCGCCACTGCGGGGCAGGTCTGGTTGCCGCCAATCTTGCGGGACGGGCAGTCCTGGTGCCGCCACTCGGGGAGGGGCAAGGTCTGGTGGCCGCCACTGCGGGACGGGCAGGTCTGGTGCCGCCACTGCGGGGCAGGTCTGGTGCCGCCCACGCGGGGCGGGCAGGTCTGTGCCGCCACTGCGGGCGGGGCAAGGTCTGGTGCCGCACTGCGGGGCGGGGCATCTGGTGCCGCCACTGCGGGGCGGGGCGGGTCTGGTGCCGCCACTGCGGGGCGGGGCAGGTCTGGTGCCGCCACTGCGGGGCAGGTCTGGTGCCGCCACGCGGGGCGGGCAGGTCTTGTGCCGCCACTGCGGGGCGCGGGCAGGTCCTGTGCCGCCCACTGCGGGGCGGGGCAGGTCTGGTGCCGCCACTGCGGGGCGGGGCAGGTCTGGTGCCGCCACTGCGGGGCAGGTCTGGTGCCGCCACTGCGGGACGGGGAAGGTCTGGTGCCGCCACTGCTGCCACTGCCGCTGCTCCCTTAGTCCGGGATCGTGCTGCGCGCCTTTTGTATCCGGCCACGCGGCGAGCGGCGATGTAGGAGACACGATTCGAACATTATAATTTGAATATTTTAATGTTAAATCACGATATGAACCAAGGCTATATAACAACATACAACGATGATATGAACATTAGCCAGATTGGACTGTCTCGTCATGGTCAAATACACACCTCACAGGCCGGCTAGGAAGATGTTGCAAGCAGGGAGTGATGCTTTTATGAGGTAGCGTGGTGTATTGCTGGTGCTAGTTAGGGTGATTCCTGCTGCTTCGTGACGTTCTAGAGGTTAGTGTAGATGAATGCACGTAGGGGTATTATATTTCTGGTTATGTAGGTATTCATGTCGAAGTTATTGAATGCTCCCCGAATTGCCTTCGCTGTCAACAAGCTAAGAAGCCTTTCAGAGATATAATAGGATTGTTAAAAATAACATTTTTAAAACTAGCATGTCCTTGGTAAGCACTCGTATTTCACAGCATCTGATCTGCGAGCTTAGTGACCGATGACATGATTTTTTAAATAAATTTAGTCCGAATGTATTGTGTGGATGGCTTTCCGAGGTCAGGACCCGCGCTAAGCAGAGCTTGTTGCGCTGGTCCTGACCTCACCCACCGATGCGCAATTCCTGTTGGCCGGCAGAATTTAGAGACAACGAAAGTTTACGTGCCCGTACATTACTCTGGACACGGTCCGACCCTCTCACTGACGTTCATCTGGTCTGAGTGCGACACGCTGCCACCGGGCCGCAGGCCATCCCAGTTCAGGAGCAAAATAGCGAGCGTGAAGCGACTCGAACCCGGCGCTGCACTACGGGATAGGTCATTAAGGACTAGCGCTCTCCCACTGAGCTACCAGTGGGCGGACTATCCCGACATTTGTCATCAATTATGGGGTACGGATCAATCAATTTGCATTCATGGAGCTGGACCCGGGACCTCCCCGAGTCTCGACCTTCTGTGACCTGGCGCGTCAGCGACTGGCCGTCCTGACCCAACTGACTTCCTGCATCTTGACCTCTACTGACCTCGACTGACCTCTGCCTGACCTTGCTGACTCTGCTACTCTGCTGAACTCTGCTGACCTCTGACTGACCTCTGACTGTCCTCTGACTGTCCTCTGAGTCTGACTGACCTCTGCTGTCCCTAGATTACGACCCTGATCTGACATTTAACCTTTGTGACCTCTGCCCGGCCAGGTCACGACCCGCCGGCCTGACTCTGACCTCTGACCTCTGCCGTCTCCAGGTCACCACCCGGGTGCTGGCCTCCAGTTCGCCGGTGCTGTACTGGTTCGCCGCTGACCTGCTGCATGGTCCCGAGTCGGGGGTCACTCACGACATTGAGACCAGAGGCAGTGCCGCCGAGACCCAGGACGGCGGGTCGGAGGGGGTGACGAGAGGAGACGGGTCGGAGGGGGTGACGAGAGGAGGCGGGTCGGAGGGGGTGACGAGAGGAGACCGGCCGCGAGGGACGGAGAGGAGGAAACAGACCGCTCAGCGACGCTCACAGGTAAGCTGAGCAATCCAGAGTCAGGACCAGCCGAGGGCACATCGCCCCAGCTCCGGCTGTAGCCTGTCGCTTGTGTATCAGCTGGTCTAGTTGCCGTAAATTCGGTCTAAAATAGCTCATGATTGGGGTCACGGCCTGGCCGCAGCCGAAAGTTGCCGTGCGAGGCATTAAGTCTGTTTGTTGAGTTCCAGACCCCGGTCATGTGGTACATCGCTTCGCGCTCAATTTGTTTATGTTGGCGCGGCCTGTCACGAGCGTTTGATATCAACAGTCAACTTGTACAGATGTTTTGCTGGCTACCACTGGTCGCTCTAGTTATAGTCGAGCCCTTCGTGTTTTCAACCGGAGTTGCTATGCTAAGCTGTGCAGTATTTCTCCGAAGTGTGTTACCGTTGGTGTAACTTACCACCAGAAGAAACTGTCAGCGGGGATTGCATACACGAAGCTTATTTTATGAATACCGAAATAGTGTGCAGCAGACCTGCAGCTAATCTCAATTCTCAGGTGTGTGTTACTCCACTGTCATCAACGATTGAGACTCTGCCTGCTAGCCTATAACATTGTCTCGTCAACCCCGGCTGGCAGAGCTGGCTTTCGATGGTGTCACGGAATCTGTACAGGCTACCCCTTGACGACAGCTGTGTGTATGTTTCAGCCGTCGGGCGATGCTGGCGGCAGCTGCAGCTTCATCTCTAGTGGCGGCTCGGTGCTCTGCTGGCTGGGGAAGCCACCGGACCGGGCCGGAACGTGCGTCCAGCTGTACTTCCTGACGTACGCCGTGCTGGGGACATGTCTGTTCTGTAACGGCCTGCCCTGGACCTGAGCTGACCTGAGCTGGACCTGATCTGCCCTGCCCTGGACCTGACCTGAGCCGACCTGACCTGCCGTGACCTGACCTCTGTCGCGGGCATCAGCAGCCGCCTCGGTCAGCCGTGATACGTCAGTCACGGAAATGGGACAGGCTTCGGGTGGTGGTTTTGCTAAGGTCAGCAGGTTACCGCAATCGGTTCAGCGTAGGTCCCGTTGCTGCTGGAGCTGCCGTCCGGCGACGGACACGAGTCGGCTCTGCTCCGTGACATGTGGGCGCCGATGTGGGATGTGTTGCGCTGTCCTGGGATGCGGTCCCCGTGCCTGCAGTGGACGACACTCCACGGCGGGTGGAGCCGGGGCTGTGGATCAGCAGTCTGATCCCCCGGCAGAGGTGGCTACTGTGTCTGCGCTGTTGCCGCGGTGACCGAGCCTGGCCGCCCTCGATCTCCCCTCCGGTGATTTCTGTCACCTGTGCGCTGTGGTCGCGGTGACCGGGCCTGGCCGCCCTGCCGATACACCTGTGGTCGATCTGTGGTCGGTGTGAGCGCCACACAGTTAGCTAATCGACGACGCTGGGACGGACTAATGGGCTGACCTGGCGTGACCCGCCCGCCGCCCCTTCCCGATCCGTCCCACTCCCAGTCCGTCCCTGTGTGTCCTGTGCTGATACTTCAGCCTGTCACCGCCTCCTCCTCTGGGATGGGAACACGTGTGACCACGTGGCTCTACGCCTCCCCCTCCCTGTAACGTCGTGCCACGCGGTCGCCGCCAGGGGGAAACCTGGGAAACAGGGCAGGGATGATGACTGTCGGCAGTTTGTCTGTTATTACGGACAGCCGTGCTCGTCACATGCCGCTGGCTGTCAGCGGTTAGGACCATTTGTGGCGCCCAGCCAGCCGCCACGTGGTACAGAGCCATGCTCTAGTCGATAGAAGTCCTTATCGCACTCTGTTGACTGTTGACAGCTGCGGTGTATGAGTGGAAGCGAGGCGGACGTCTAGTCGGGTTGGCAGAGATTGCGATGCGAGTTGTCATCGCCTGCTGGTTAATGTTTGCAGGGTGATTATATGAGCTTATGGCGGCAGGTTTTTGTGAGACATCTCAGCCAGCTTTAGCTCGCTGCTGTTAAGACGTGCGTTGAATGCGTTTTATTTTGGTTTATCGACATTCTCGAATTGTTTACGTGTTGTTGCCTGCACTTTCACTGAATGCATTTATTGATGTTAACCATTCCAGCCACCTCGCTGTTCTGTTGTCTTCGCTTAGCGTTGTTATTGTTGATGGCAGCACCGTTGCTCCTATTGCTTGAGGGAAAGGAACGGCCATAGCGGGTTCCTGCGCAGGGTACGCGCTACATAGCGTTGCCCTGATATCTACCGTGTCGTATTTGCATTGCCACTGCTAGCTGGTCTTTCCTTATGTTGTTGTTTGAACGTGCTGGGCTTTGGCTGTGTTACCGTGTCTCGCAATACATTGTCACAATGTCTATGTTCCCGTTCTCGCTTGGGAAGCTGCAACTTCAGCTGACTAGCGGGCTGATTCTCCGTTGCTGGCGGTACCGTCCTACCTGCTGTGACGGTTCGGAACCCGACCCGGCGTTGTGCACTGCGCAGTAGAGCGTCGCGCTGATTGCTAAGTCAGCCGAGACCCGCCGGGCCGGCTCGCGTCGGCCTCCTCCCCCATCCTGCCCTGCCCGGCCCCTCCCCGGCCAAGTCAACACGGCTCTCTGGCTGTGCCGATAACACGGCCGGCACAGCTGCTCCGCTCCCGCCCCGCCGCCCACCGCCCCATAACAGCTGGCTGGGCCGGCCGATACGGCGCAGTTTGGCGAGGAAGGGCGACATGCGTCATCGTCATCGCGGTCATCGTGACACGTTCTGCCGTGACACACAGCCCTCCCGAACCATACCCCACTCGACAACGTGTTACCTCAGGCCGGAACATTGACACACAGCCCTCCCGAACCGTACCCCACTCGACAACGTGTTACCTCAGGCCGGAACATTTGCAAAACGATTCTGATGAGGTCATCGAGGTATCTCGGAAAACGCTTATGGATTACGTTCCGGACCAACAAGGAATAGTGATTCGCTGAATTGCTGAAAGCGCGAATTTAGCGGTCAATTCTCAAGCGCTTGCAGCAAGCACCCCTTCCCATCTTACCGGCTCCTGCCATCGCCTCTGCCCGGGGAGTCTCAGCGTGTTTCCACCGCTCCCCTCCCCATCTTTACATATCCCGCCGCCGCCGCCGCTGCCTGGCTTTGTGTCGGCTGGCCGGCGCGGCGGACCGGTCTGGGCAGCACCTGAGTCGCCTGTGTACCCCCCCCTCAGTCGGCTCCTCGGACTGACCGACCGGCGGTAATAACAGACCGACACGGCTCGCAGGCACGGAGTCCGGATAAACTAGCAGCGCCCTGCAGTGACCGCAGAGAAGGACAATCCCTCTGCTTTGAGCTTGTCCCTCGGATGTGATGTGCGATGCGACGTGAGCTTGTGTCCCTCGGATTACACAATGCAGTCTCAATTCACACCCTGTAACCTCGTGCTCTCACACCCTGTAACCTCGTGCTCTCACACCCTGAAAACTCGTGCTCTCACACCCGACAGTAGGTGTATTTGTACCCCAGGCATCATGGTCGCGCGGCACAGTAACAACCGGCGCCGTGCCCGGTTCCCGGAGGAACACGGGCCGACCGGCTCAGCAGTACACACTCGCGGGCTCCTGGAAACGCTGGGCGGCAGACGTCTCCTCCGCCGTCTCCGGCCGGCGCGTCTCCCGGGAGACGGCTCTCTCCTCCGCGGTTGTCATGGCAACAGGCGGAGTGCCGGGTCACGTCAGGTCGTCCGCTCGGCCGCGGGGACCTGGGTCGGTCGGCAACGTTTCACATGGTGACCTGTGGGCAGACACAAACGCCGGTCAGTCGCTGCTCCAAAGTGTCGGCGGTTCATGGGAGAACATGCAACGGGTCTGTAAGACTGACGGGATAAACCGATAAACGGTTGGAACAGGCTGTATGAACCGGGCAGAACTCCGCCGCTACCGAGGACCTTCAAACAGGGACGGTCGAGACTTCAAACAGGTCTCGTCCGTCTCTCGTCTGAAAACCACTCGAACATGCCACTGAAACAGCCGCAGGCGGAAAATAGAGCGATACGCCTTCCTTCATAACCAGTCCGAGTCAGCCATCAGACGGCGCTCCGAGTCAGCCGTCAGATGGCGCAACACTAGCATGACGGCATCGTTTACTGCAAACTGGCAGACGATGACGACAGGCACGACACGGCATTCCACTAAAACAAACAGGTTTCTTCGGCAGCTTGCTGTCCGTCCAGTTTACTGGCCTTCAACCTTATTCAACCTTGATTTTGCACCAGTATCCCAGTGCAGAGTATCCAAATTAAGTTGTAGAGGTGCACCATTTTAGTATTATATATTTGATGATCAATAATATGCAATGTCAGGCAAACAGGCAAAGGCATGTTTTTAGGGGAGAGCAAATCCAGTGGCGTTGTTTCCAAAACGATTGCTGATGCGGGGGGGAACGGCAGCGGGCACCAGCTGTCAGCGAAAAGTTGTTGACTGGGTTGGGGGGTGACAAGCTAAACGTCAGCCGAACGTTGTTGACCTGGGCAGGGGGTGAGCGGGACCGTCAGCCTGTCCGCTAATTGGTAACGTCCGGTCGTTCTGAGAGGTGGGCTAAAATCACTGGTTTCAGGACCTTGGTGGAGGGTCATAGACCCATGCCCCCCCCCCCTCTCCTGGATCAGCCATGATCGATTAATCTCCCAAGTAAATGTGTAAACTAGTCTCGGAGCAAGACAAAACAGCCTCAGTATCTCGTACACACCATAGCCTCCCGGAGCAGTAACGGGCGATTCATCATATCGCCACGCACAATGCGCATATACGCAGCATTCTCGACTGCATGCGCTGCATGTTGCCGGAATACATTTGTGTTGCGGTCGGCGGTGGTGTGACTCGCTGCTTCTGCGAAAAAGCATTGCACCACTCACTGCCATCACAAACCTAGGTGCCGTCATTCCCACCTGCCGGGGGAGGGGGGGGGGGCAAGGGGCGGCCATTGCACCACTGCCACGCCGTCACGCCAGCGCGACGGCGTGACTAATCTGCCATCGGGAGGCTCGGGCTGAGCTGAGCGCAGAGTGCAGTCAGCTGTCGTGACGCTGTGGGGTGCGGCTAGCCTTCAGAACGGGGCCGGCCGCGGGTCTGCAGCCGGGGGAGGGGGGGGGTGGCACTGTGCCGTGACGGCCGTGACCTTGGCGGCACGGCGGACACAGCAGAGGCCAGGTGTGGCGCTCAGTGGCGACACAGACCGTGGTTCCGGCACCACAGCAGCCAGCAGCCGGTACAACAGCCCGCCAGGAACGGCACAAGCTCTGGCAGTTCCACGCAACTCTCACTCCCAGCCGTCGTCAGAGTTTCAGATCACAACCCAGCAGCAAGCTCAATCTGTTAGCGTGCCGCAAGCCCAGAGGACTCTGTTGTAGCGTATCGTCCAACGTAGCGCACCACAGGAGCTCCCCAACCTATCGAATAAAGCAGACTACATGTGCCAAAAACTCTGTGTATGTGATTCCACAGTATGGACTGGCTAGTCCTGTCTCCCACGATATTATTGCTGATACCCTGCGCGGCGTCGCAGGAGGCCCGTCTGTCCTAACCATGCATGCCTGGCAACCACCCCAATGAGCCCCCTGCCCCCCCCCCCCCAGTCAGAGCTGACCGTGCCGAACCCGTCAGCTGACAGAAACCATACTCCCAGGCAATGCTCGATCCAAGCAACCTCCTCCAGCTGACCACAAATTAATATGCACTCCAGAAATCAAACACATTTATCTGATTAAATCTAAAACTATGATTCAATCTTCAAGAGAACTTCATAGGCATTCACTGAACAGTAAAGCCGGAAGAATGCACTGCCAGTCTGCCGTTGAGGGTGAGGGATTCGAAGAATGTGATCTCCCACGATGTACCACGATCCATTTCATCTCCCACGAGACATGCAGCCCCGCTCACTCAGCACCCCATAACCGGCACGTCAGACACCGCTGTCTGTCAGCGTCAGACACCGCTGTCTGTCAGCGTCAGACACCGCTGTCTG
>VOPJ01015830.1:0-16928 GCA_014673585.1 Semibalanus balanoides | reverse complement strand
ACTCCAGGCCTGATAGGGCCTATGTCAGGCCTGATAGGGCACATGCCAATTGCCAGGTCCGAGAGGGCCCATTCCAGGCCTGAGAGGGCCTATTCTAGGCCTGAGAGGGCCCTCGAAAGGGCTCTTCCTCCTTATCATAGCACTTTCATAAAGTTATTTCATCAGCTGGTCATTCAAAAGGGGGATATGGTGTCAATATGAAGGTTAACATGAACATGTCAATACGCCAATGAATACGTCAGTCAATATGAATATTAACAAAGCCTGAAGAGTTAATAGTCATTTAAAAAGTTTGTGCTCATATCAAACATATGAGTCATATGTTTGATAAACTAGAAGAATGTTTGATTGTTCTTGTGATTTGTGAATGCTGTTTACAGGATGAAGTTGTGAAATACTCAGGATATTTTTTGAAGTGATATATACTATAGAGTGCTGTGAATGTTGTCTGACGTGTCACCCGTTTTGGAGATCACATGTCGCCTCTTTATACATGCATGCTGTTGTGCCCTGAAACGATGGCTTGCGCCACTGTTCCAACCTCAAGTGTTCATACACATTGACTACACTCTTCTGCCTGCTGATGGTATACTGCTTTTTATCGACCTGTATTTGAACAGCATTCGTTCACTAAGGTCGTGTGCCCACTTCATTTTAATTTCCTTGCCATCTGCAACCTATACTGACGTGAACTTCCAGTCAATGTCGATCAAGAGCAGACTGGTTATTGATTCAACCTTTTTTCATATTCAACCACGATTCATTTTGGAATATGAATGATTTAGTCCCCGCTTCATTCATGGGTAACCATTTTTAGAAATGATTATTTCCGGTTCAAAGGATCAAAACATTTTGTGATCAAATCAGGTTTGATTTACAATTGAAATAGCATTGCGCAGTCTGTTTGATTCAATCAGCCTTGTTTCTATGCTGGTGTTTATTCAATCATGATTCATGAATTAACAAGTCTGGTGGCGAATCGGTTCCTCTTTGATTCAAGAGAGTTTGAATGAACAATTCCAATCGATTTAATCAGAGTCGAATCAATAAACAGTCTAAACAAGAGGTGTAGTTCAAAGCCGGTTCATGGTAATTAGTCAGCATGGGTGACTAATTGAGTGGTTGAGGCCACTTAACTTTGGCTAAATCGGTCTGGCTGAACATTAACGACATGCCATGTGGTCGGCTACGTCACGCAAGGAATCCCATGACTGGACTGGCCTCGGGGCACGAGGCAATATAAAATAACTTCTACACCATTTTTGCAATTCAAATTGAAAAAGATAAAGTTCAATTTGAAAAAAGATAAAATTAAATTCTGAAAAATATAAAATGCAATTTGAAAAAAAGATCAAAACTCAATTTGAAAAAGATAAAACTCAATTTGAAAAAGATAAAATTCAATTTGAAAAAGATAAAGTTCAATTTGAAAAAGATGTAATTCAATTTTGAAACACATATGCAGATATAGATAACTCCAGCGTAATTACTTGGACACTAACCATGTTCATTGCTGCAAAGGTAGCGTAAGATTGTGCGAAATTGCAAGTGCACATACGTCCTGTTTACTCATGCCCATTAATAACCATAGGAAATAGGTTATCGAACTGCCTCGTCGAACCTGACATCATTTGAGTCCTCACTATAACTCGTGCACTGACTTTAACAACAAAATTATGCTCAGTCCATGTCATTTTCCAAACACAATGCTGCCATTTCAAATTTTCAGAACACGACATGAAACACATCATAGAATACATAGATATGCTACCATATATGCAATTGAAGAAATTACATGGTGAAGATGCAAATACGCTATGTGTTTGTGGCAGAGCTTACGATGCATCGTTACGATCGTGACAATACGCAAATCAACCGGTAATCGTTAACGTAACACAAGGTAGACACGCGTGCTAACGCCTAGCTGCATAATTTACATTTCAGTCGTATGAGTTCAGTGTCGTAAGACTCATACCTACGATTGTAAAAATCTGGTGACTTTACCAGAACTATGACCCATTATTGAGCATTGGGTTGAATGTACGAATTATTAGGATGGTTTTTCGTGCTCAGGAGCACATTTAAGGTAAAAACATGAAGCAGCAAAGCAACTACTGAAGCCAAAACGCAACTTGATTCTTGACGCTGAGAAGGACCTCACTTATAATATGCACGGAGGTGATATGTGCTGCTTCGATGTTTGCTACATTATTAAAGGGATTAATATAGTATTGTCACGTCTCTCTAATTCCATAGTTTCGGCAAAAGCGTGGCGCTATCAGAACGTTCAAATCATTGTACTTGACCTGACCTGTCGACGTCACCGGTGCACTCCAGACAAACCACCAACTTCTCTAAGTGTCAATGCAATTTCCTGGGCTATCGATTTCCGTTTGAGTCAGCGCGATCTTTTGATTGGTTCCGAATATACGGGGAGCTAAACAACATAATAGGCTTCGTTCTGATAAGCTATGCGTAGTCATTTACGTTATTCCAACTGAATTTTATCTTTTTCAAATTGAACTTGATCTTTTTCAAATTGAACTTGATCTTTTTCAAATTGAATTTTATCTTTTTCAAATTGAACTTTACTTGTTTCAAATTGAATTTTATCTTTTTTCAAATTGCATTTTATCTTTTTCAAATTGAACTTTATCTTTTTCAATTTGAATGCAAAATGGTGTAGTTTGGATAATTCCACCAGATGACTTGTCTCGCGTCATTCTGAGGCTAGTTTTGAGCTGCTTGATTTAATCATTTATAGCATTTTGGTGTGCATTCGCGTCAGTGGCGGCGCGTCAGTGGCCCTCGAGCCGTCCCCCGGGAGTGGTGGCCGTCGTTCATGGCGTGGGCCCTCCTCGCAGCTTCGTCCTGCGGGGAAGGGCCTGTTCATGGGGCGGCTGCCGTCAGCGGTTCATTTAAAAACCCACATTCTACCCCTTCCTCCTTCACTCCATGGCTGCGCAATGGTCCGAACGGGCCCGAACGGTCCTCCCTAAACAACAAAAAAATGTTGATTCAATCCACCACCTTTTAATCCTCCGACACTGCCCGATTCTCTATCCCTGTCCACGCCCGACGTTTACCCGGGTCTGGTCGGCGCTGACCACGGGCAGGACGGCCCTCGAGCGTCCCCCGAGAGTGGTGCCGTCGTTCATGGCGGGCCCTCCTCCTCAGTTCGTCTGCGGGGGAAGGGCTGTTAGGGGCCGGCTGCCCGGTCAGCGTTCATTTTGAACCACTTTACCCTTCTCCTTCATCCCATGGCTGCGCAATGGTCCGAACGGGCCGAAGCGGTCTCTCCCTAAACCAAACCAAAACTGTTGAATTCAATCCATCCACCTTTTAATCCTCCCGACTGCCGATCCTCTATCCCCTGTCACGCCGACGTTTACCCGGGTCTGGTGGCCGCTGAGCCACCGAGGCAAGTGACGGCCCTCGAGCCGTCCCCGGGAGTGGTGGCCGTCGTTCATGCGTGGGCCCTCCTCGCAAGCTCCGTCCTGCGGGAGGGCTGTTTCATGGGCGGCTGCCCGGTCAGCGGATTCATTTTGACCCCACTTACCCCTCTCCTTCACCATGGCTGCGCAATGGTCCGACTGGCGAAGCGGTCTCTCTAAACCAACCAAAATCTGAAATTCAATCAACCATCCTCCTTTAATCCTCCGACTGCCGATCCTCTATCCTGTCACGCCGACGTTACCGGGTTCTGGTGGCCGCTGGCCACCGGCAAGTGACGGCCCTCGAGCCGTCCCCGGAGTGGTGCCGTCGTTTCATGGCGTGGCCCTCTCGCAAGCTTCGTCTGCGGGACAGAGCCTGTTCATGGGTCGGCTGCCCGGTCAGCGGTTCATTTTTGACCCACTTTACCCTTTCTCTTCATCCCATGGCTGCGCCAATGGTCAGACTGGGCACGAAGCGGTCTCTCCTAAAAAAATAATAATAATGAAATTCAGCATGCTCTATGAGACACAAAAATGCTCTGAGGGGACTACCATTTGACTGACGTCACTGAGTTACAATTCTAAATTTATGTTTTGGACATGTAGTAATATATTGATCACGGTACACGATTTCCGAGAATGAGGCTAACTTCTTGGGAAGTCTTGATCGTTATTATATTTATATTGGTAATGGTTGCGGGAATGATGCAAATAAAATTCCATGTGTCCCGCAAGTTTTCGGGAATCAGTAAATGAGTTTACGGTCGCATTCAATGCGTTGGTTAGGCTCTTCATTGATCCTAATTATGAGTCCCTTGATACTAACACAGTGTCTCCAACTTTCACTGAAAGAGTATCGGAAGGGTTCTCTGAGAATATACGGGGTACTCTGGTGATCACACCCGATCCTCGAGGAGCTCTCCATTGTTATGGCTGTGAATTTTAGCTCGAGAATCTTTAAGAGGGTTCTCAAGAAAGAGAAGGTCCAGAAATGGTGGGTGGTCGAGCGAGCGCCGGCGAGGGCTCTCGAAGACCATCAAAGTTCTCATCTGTTTTTTCAGTGCAGGGGGACGCGGCTTGACGAGACAAACATATGAGGTATCAATCTGATCGGTATCTGTATGTATTCTATCAAGAGTTATTAAGCAAAACATTGCTGATGACTCAGGTGACCTTGGCAGAGATCAGTGAGAACGAATTCATTGGGTCATCAAATGAGCTAAAATGCATACAATTCCTGAAATAAATGGCCATGATCCAGTGCAAATTCCTGAAAGAAAGCATTTGTATATTTCCCGTGCACTCTATAATGGAGGTCAGAAAGTTGCGTATTTCTTTGTTGACTGACTAAAGTACCGATACAAAAATGCAAAGAACACAAATATAGGGTACTTACCTCTACTCATGAAATTCTGCAAGTTCTAAACCTCTTGGAAAAAGACTGTAGCTTTGGCATGATAACAAACATTTTGAAAGGCAATGTCACTCGACGTGACCAGTGACCTGACCTGAGATGGCCTGAGGTTAAAACTTTGAGAAAGTGGGAGTAATCAATGCCCAAAAAGCTGTTGGCAATTTGGCGCCGCTGTGCACCGACGTTTTTTCGCTAATTTTGACAAAACTGAAGGGGACGAAAATCACCCCCCCGTGCAGTGCGCGGGTTAAGGTGCGCAATTCATGCCCGAAACAGCTGTGCCAGAAGCGGTGGTGCTGCACACCGTCAATTAACGACAAAATGGGCGTTCTAATCAGACCTCCCCTCAAACTCCCCACTCTCGACTCAGCACGACACGACTTTGTTTTCAAAAGCACACAAATTCAGACGGGTTTTGAGACAGTGCTTCAAACCGACGTTTTTAGACGTTCTGGATGCGCCATTGGGTCAAGAGCTCAACCATAGCCATCATGTTCCCTACACAATGAAACAAAAACATTAGTGATTTTTTGTGAGACGTTTCATTTTTTTACAACAAAAAATATTTAATTAATGAAATATCTGGTGCAATTATTAACTCATCACATTATCGTACAAATCAGTGCAGATATAACCCATGCAATAGGCATTAGGTATCCCTTGCAGTGGCAAATGGTATCCCTTGAAATGGAAAATGAGGCACCGAAACCAAGATAAGTTGTTACGTGGTTGTTGCCATTGATTGCTGGTAACTGTACACTGCTACAAGTCATCTCACAAATTACGGTTTCACGTTAATAACTGAAATAATTGTTATTAGTTTTGAACATCTTTTAAACTTTCGAATGATGCTCATACCATTGAAACATGACAAATTGGTTTTAAAACCAAATACACAAAACTCGAAACGTCCTACCAAGCATCGGGCTGATATCGGCTCAACGTCGGCATGTTTTCTAGAGACCCACTCATCATTGGTCGTGTCGGCCAAATACAGCCCTAAATTTATTCGTCGGATATGCGGTGAAATCGGTGATTTAATCGAAATATGGCTGTGGGGGCCAAGGGCGCCTGGGGGGGGGGGGACGATGGCCACACCAGAGAAGCCAAACAGCTACAATTGTACGAAGGAGAAACGCATTGCTTCGCCGATATTCCCCTGGTTTCGTCGTGTGATGCGATGCAGGTGGTTTTGGGTAGTAGGTATATGTTCCTAGCACCAACAAATTCATCAGAAGCTTGGTTTTGCACGGATCACCGTGGTTGAAACCATGGTAGGTATGTCTGTGAAATGCCTGATCTAAGGCCAGAAACAAGGGAGAACCCAGAAAAGCAAAACAAAAAGCTGTTAGGCGGCGAAAATCCCCAAAAACTATCAAACAATAAAATAAACTGATCGGATTTTACTTTTTATGGATGAGTGGGTGATTTTTTTTCGTAAAAGTTTCTTGGCTTTTTAATGAGAAAATACGTCATTTTTTGCTTATTTCAGACAGTTTGGGGGCTTTGGCCTTTTAGCCCCCTTGGGTCCGCCATTGGCCAGAAAACATTGAGGGAGCCGAAAGCATCTTTGGGGGACACAACTCAACATATTGAGGCCGATGGCCACCCCAAACGCATACAAATTGACACCTGTGGTCCACGCCAGTTTCGAACCAACGCAACGAGGGATGGGTATCCGTCCCCAAGATCTCAAAGCTATGCTAGGTAGCTGTAAACGACGTTTTATTTGTTTTAAGTTATAGCATGATTCAGTGACGCTTTTATCTACTCACCAGACTGTACCTACATACAATCGTATCTTACATACGAATTTGTTTCCCACTAGGGGGCACAATTTGGTCACAGGGGAGGGAGCCAGCAGTCACTTCGGGGGCATTCCCCCTGCCAACCCGGCATTGACGGGGGGGCGTTTAACGCCCCCTGCCGTTTTTTGTTATAGCTCAAAGACGATTACGGCTATCAACGTGAAACTTCGGGTACCTTACTTCACATCAATTTCACGTCTTCTGTGTGAAAATTAAGTACTTTCACTGATTTGTATTTATATATAGCGAATTTAGTGACGTCACTACACACGGTTTTTACACATAAATCAGCTGAAATTTAACAGATCGTACATACAAAGGCAATATAACAAGCAAAATGCAATCCAAAAACATAAAATTTGTTACCATATTTTGACCTTAGCTTGGCATTTACTTCATATACATGCAGTCTGGTTAAAATATGTGTTGCATGGCTTTCGTAGATATTTTGTGCAAAGTGACCTTTTGTGACCTGACCTTGACCATTGTTTTTTTGCCAATAATCTCACTTTCGATCATGTGGGATGTGTATCATACGTTTAAAAAGCACTTTTGGCGATCATGGTTGCAATCGAAGGTTTTAGTTGGAAAGTATGGCCCACAGGCGAAAATCCTCAATTTGATATTTTTTAGCGTGTTTTAGACTCGTCTCAATGAGCATTTTCGAATGCTGCCTTTCGCATCTCGCTGCGAGCACGGGTTCGGAAGATAACCAGAGGGCGTTTAACGCCCCCCCCCCCCAGTCAATGTTGTTCAGATCAGACCTCAGTCAATACCGGGTTACCCTCGCCCAACGGGGGTTCTAACGCGACCCTCTGAGGTTTTTCCATGCATAACTGCTTACAAGCCTGTTGATCTTGCTGAAATTTGTATCAGCTGGGCTCACAACAGTTATACGCATGCTATTCAAATGTTATCCAAATTGTTTGAAATGTTTGGGAAATAATTCCGTCTTAGTGATGTCGTGCATGTATACAAATTATAAACATTGAAAAATCGTAGTAAATAGAGTTTTGCAGCAAATTGCAAACAGAGAACATCAAAGATATAA
Source organism: Semibalanus balanoides (assembly GCA_014673585.1). NCBI lineage: Eukaryota > Metazoa > Arthropoda > Thecostraca > Balanomorpha > Balanidae > Semibalanus > Semibalanus balanoides. The sequence goes on along the minus strand of VOPJ01015830.1, from coordinate 9,221 downwards.
AATGACATTGTCTTTCAAAAGGCAATCTCAAATTTGCAACAAAAAAAAATTNTCCCGTAAGGATTTTGAACTGGGTGGACATTTTTGGCGAGGCGGGCTTAAATTATGGGGAGGGGGCTTCATGGGGCCCTCTTAGCCCTTAGGAGAGGGCAACATGTTTTTGGACCTCCCTTTTGCTCCAGTCTCATTTCCTCGTGATACCCCTACGGTCTAACTGAAATAGCAAATAATCAGGACTGCGGATTTGATCAGCCTGCAGGTGACTCCGACTTCAACTCCGACTCCGACCATCCGGAGTCGATTCCAACTCCGATTCCGACTTAGTGATCGACTCCGACCTTTGACCCGCACCCGGAAGGGCATCTATAAGACAACTTCGCCCCGGTCAGTGGGAGTAAAAACGACTCCCACTAACTCAAAAAACGAAAGGGGGTAGGAAAACGCTGAAAAGGTATCAAAACCTCTCATCATCACCAATCAAAGAAACTTCTGTCATTGTTTGTCTCAGGTCAATATTGAGGTCACCAGAGGTTATCAAATGACAACATTTTCAATTTAGCTCCATGTTTCAACTCAATTTCAAATGGAAAACTCTTGAAAAATACAATCGCCATCGTAGCCCTAAAATTTAAGCTCACGTCAATAGTTAAGGCTCCAGAGGTCACCAAAGGTCACACTAGCGTTTTCTTTCAAAAAGTGTGTTTTGCATAACTTAAATAATGAAGATGGGACAATAAATTTAACATCAACGTATTTATCTCGTCAAGGCGCTTCAGACCCACATTGATAGTTGGATTTAGTTCAGTTCAAAATTTGGCCTCTGGTCAAGGTCATTTGGTTGCTCAGGTAGGTCATACCTACTGCATATGGGGAAAAGCGTCTCAACGAGACAAACACAGTGGTTTCAATCGTTTGTCTCTATCTCTACTCCATTATGAGTTATATGCGAAAAGTGTTGGTGACCTCAGATGACCTCAGCTGATATTGCAGGGCTCACTGAGCACCAACTGGACCCGGGTCATCATAAATCAGCGAACATAATATGATCCTGAACGAATTGTCCTGATTTAATGCATATTAGAGGTGCAACCTTTCTACCCACCTACCCACCAGTTGTGGGTAGTTACTACCCACGTGGGTAGTAGCGGTTAGCACAAGCGATAATTTGGATGAAGTGGGTAGTTGGCGGGAAGCAGAATTTTCATAATTGCAAAACAATGGGGAAAACAGGGATTTTGATGGAAATTGGGATGCTTGAACAAATATAGGCATCTCAGTAAGTGAGTAGGGATCAATACAAAACAGTTTTTAGCATTACAAATTAGTTATTAAATGGCAGACATAATGACGATTTTTTTCTTTGTGGGTACTTGCGGGTAGCTGGCAGCCTATATGGTCATGTGGGTAGTGATGGGTAGTTGAAGGCGGTTTGCGGGTCGGGTCGGGTAGCCATAAGTCTGAAAAGTGGCTCCTCTAATGCATATCCTCTGAATAGGAAACATTTGTATATTTTATCTTTGACCTATAATGTGGAGGACTCAAAACTGATCTGCCTTTAGGTCACTGATAAAACAATCGAGATAACCCATTTGCAAGCACTTATTTCCTGATAACATACTTTTGGTTTAATATCATTCGGTCAAAGCCTGTAGATTTGGCACGACCACAAACATTTTTGGAGGTATGGTCACTTGACGTGACCTTTTGACTTGACCTGAGATGACCAGAGGTTTATTATTTCTTACAATGTGGGTAGGTAACTGGTTTCTTGACAGCTATGATTGGGGCATTGACTTTTTAAGTCATCGCATCCGGAGGTCCACTAAAAATCATATAAATTGCACTTGAAAAGTCAGTACCTTGTAATACGCTGCCCATAACTGAAAGCCGGAGTCGGAGTCGGCAAAATTTGACCGACTCCACCTCCGACTCCGACTCCGCAGTTTACAGCCCTGAGTCTGCAAATTAGTGATCCAGCCTTTCAGAACCACAAATTTCGGGCCTCTCGGTGGCGCAATTGTTATGTGGCTGTCAATTTCTTCTTAATATTAATACTTGTGACTTGTGAGTTAGATATTAATGAATGACTAAACTAATTACTCGAATTCGTAAGTTTTCTCTATGATAGACTCATTCCATGCGCATGCAAATGCTTCCTAACAGGACAAATTGTGTACTGATGCCAGACTGGTTCTGTTATCGGTCCTTGGTCACCGATATAGGACGGCGGGAGATTGCGGATGCCCGCAATTCATCGTTTACAACTGGGTGGATAAATTATTGCCACTGCTGGGTGGGCATTTTGAAGCACTGGGTGGGCATTTGCCCACCCAGTTTCATACTTACGGGAGGCCATGGACTTCCCGGTTAACCTTTTGTTTTGTTAAGGCGATAATAAAATAACTCCAGGTCCAACAAATATAAATACCTACATATATCACCGAAGTCAAAGGAAAGATAAAAGTCAGTACCAGTCAAAACCGAAGTTAATGATGTCATTCCGAGCATAATAATGAAAAATAATTCAGCCACTTTACACCACGCCAGTCCGTTTTAACAACGAAAGACGACATTCTTAAATCGTCTCTCTCTCTCTCTCTCTCTCTCTCTCTCTCTCTCTCTCTCTCTCTCTCTCTCTCTCTCTCTCTCTCTCTCTCTCTCTCTCTCTCTCCTCTCTCGCTCTCTCTCGCTCTTCTCGCTCTCTCCTCTCTCGCCTTCTCTCGCTCTCTCGCTCTCTCGCTCTCTCGCTCTCTCGCTCTCTCGCTCTCTCGCTCTCTCGCTCTCATCCTCGCATCCTCGCATTTTCTCATCCTCTCTTCCTATCTTCCTCTCTTCCTCTCTTCCTCTCTTCCTCTCTTCCTCTCTTCCTCTCTTCCTTCTATTTTCCTCTCCCTTATCAAAAGGTCAAAAGCAATTAAGGATAACGGAAGCATTTGGAGTGGAGAATGGCCGAGTACCGTCGGGTGGACCACCGCGGAGTGCCAGCCTCCACCTGTTCGTCAGCAGCCTCTTCACCCTGACCCCGGTGTGACCCCCTGTCGTCTGAGGCGAGACGATCGGATGGATATCGCTCAGAAGGTGCGGCCGAGACACGAGGGATGCCACGCTGCCTGCCGCTTCACACACTCTGCACATCACCCAACTCTAACCCCGTCGGCCGAACCTTAGCCTCGCTGAGCAGGGTATTTGAGACAGAGTGGGACGAGTGAAATACATTCTAACGCCACGTTGAAGACACAACCAAGTCAAACACATTCGCAGTGTTGCGAGTACAGAGTGTCTGTTGTCGTGTCTTTTGAGAAGAGAGCAACTGTGCTAATAAGTCGACGGAAGGTATAACTTTAAACATGCTCATGGTCAAGTGAAGTTCCGTAGCAACCGACTTTCGCTGGTGGTCCTCTGTTTGCTTGTTTATGTATGCTGGTGGTCCTTCGCTCGCTTGTTTATGTATGTACGCTGGTGGTCCTTCGTTCGTTTGTTTATGTACGCTGGTGGTCCTTCGTTCGCTTGTTTAAGTACGCTGGTGGTCCTCCGTTCGCTTGTTTAAGTACGCTGGTTGGTCCTCGTCGCTTGTTTAAGTTACGCGGTGGTTCCTTCGCTCCTTTGTTTAAGTACGCTGGTTGGCCTTCGCTCGCTTGTTTATGTACGCTGGTGGTCCTTCGTTCGGCTTGTTTATGTTATGTTAATACCAAATTACCAAGCCATGGCTGGCAATTGGTAAGGTTAGCGAAAAGGTCAGCTCCATCTCCGGAGGTCGCATTGGCGCCAATGCGACCTACGGAGATGGAGCTAACCTTTCGTCACTTTTGACAGATGGTTAGACCGGCACAGATGCATTTCACGGTTACGTTTAGTTCCGGCAAACGTGACACAATTACCACTCCAGCACGACTGGGTGTAGACTTAATGACTTACCACCACCGTCGGTCGTATTTGTCCAACCGATTGTCACGAACGAAGCGGGTGGAAATCACCTGACATCATGAATCACTGTCTATCCTTAATCGGAAGCTGCCATTTAGGGATTACCGATGCAGCAGTTTAGCGGCTGACTGACAAAAAACTTGACCTTTAAAGGCTATCGAGTGTCGACTACGAGATGACGACATCTGTCCATCGCAGGATCAGCGCAGCTCAGAAACAGGAAGGCGCTTCATGGAGCCTCTGAGCCCATCGGTATGGGGCGGGCTGGACGGACGGGAAATTGCAGCACCAGAGCCAATATGTTCGGTATTGGCGATGGCGACACCGTCGGCCGCCGGGGGCGAGTGTGGCCGGCGGGGTCAGTTGGTACGCCGGTCACATCGCCCCGATGATGTGACGTCATCACGGAGACGTAGAGACCGGAGACGGGGCAGTGGGCGGCAGCGGCGTGCTCAGGGGAGGGCCATAGGAACACGGTTTTTATGTTTGGCGCCGAAGGCAACCGTTGAAATAAATGCTTTTTGGCCCAGTGTTCGCCCAGTGGACACCAAATCACCCTGCAGGCCTCGACATATATGATTTAAGATGAAATCAATACAGATTATTCGCCTAAGTCCTAAATTTAACTTAATCACAAGCAAGTCAGCAACGGCACCCCTAAAATTTAAGTACATGCGACAGACTGGTTATTGATTTGACTTGATTGAATCGATTATAATTGATCAAACAAAATCCCTTGAATCAAAGAAAACCCGATTCACCGTCAGATGTTGTGATTCATTAATCATGATTGAATCAAGCAGACTGCGCAATGCTATTTTAACGGTGAATCAAACGTGATTTGATCAACAAATGTTTTGATTCTTTGAATAAGAAAGAATCATTTATCAAAATGGTTATCAATGAATCAAACGGTGACTGAATCATTCATGTTCTAAAATAAATCGTGATCGAATTCTTCCAAAATAAAGTTGAATCAATAACCAGTCTGGTAAGCGAACACAAACAAAAATCGCAGAAAAAAACACGGATGTTATAAAGGTCGTTTGCAATCGAGCAAGAAGGCTGGGCGGCGGACGCCCTTGTCCCCCCGCGCTGAGCTTTAGACAAGGGCCCCTTGTATACTGGCACGGTTTTGTTAAAATGAATAGCACGCGACTATTCTGAGACTTCTATTAAGCACCACAATAGGAGAGATAAAAAATTGTTTCGACGCGACCTTTATTTATATTAATGTATTGAAAGATAATCCCCGATTTGTATATTATTATATACTAAAGGCTATTAGTCTCATTTCGCTCGTACACTTTGCTGAACACGTACACTCGTCCATAAGTGCGAACACGCAGACAGAAACACACACACACACACACACACACACACACACACACACCTACACACACACACACACACACACACACACACCACACACACACACACACACACACACACACACACACACACACACACACACACACACACACACACACACACACACACACACACACACACACACACTGAACAGACGCAACACGAGGTCTAAGAAGTTGGGTCACAATCATACAGTGCAGTGGTCACAACAGGTGATCACTCTTGGTCAGGGCCCAGTGGCTCCGTAAGTAAATTGGCGGCCAAACGCAGGTGCGGTAAGCTGCGATAAATCCGTTGGTAATGAGTTATAATCACGGGGTTTGTGTTTGAAGTTGTAAATATGACAGCTCTATAAAACAAATAACGGAAGCTATTCTGAACACAAATGATAATTAGATTATGTCGTCACTAGAGGTGGCAAAAGTTTATATTTTTGGGATACAGACCTGACCCGGACTCAAAAGCTGATAAATGGACCCAGTTATATCCACTGGGGGATCCAGGGGGCGGCAAAGGCTAAAGCCCCCATTCCAGGCCGGACAGGGGCGGCAATACAAATTACCCACTCCCATATCCGCTAAAACTGGTGATTAAAAATGTGTACTGGCTGCGAAATATAACGTTTTGACGAAAATTAATTTACTTTTTGACTCGTTCTTGCTTCCTCTATTTGCTCGTTTGTGTTTCCTCTATTTGGTAGCAATTTGGTAGCAGTAGGGAGTAGGGAAAGTGGCACGTCTGACGCTATTTTGATCAGGAGCGATTCACAATCAACGTAGCTTTTGCACGGTGGCGACTGGCGATACACTGGCGGATCCAGGGGGTGACAGGGGCAAAGTCCCTTCCCCACCCTCATTCCACGATCAAAAGGGGCAGCAATATAAATTACCTACCTCCCCCAAAAAACACACACACAAAACAAAACATGAGAATTCCTGTAAAAAAAGTAAAAACGCGTAATAATTCGGAAAGCTAATAACCTAGTACGACTTACGAGTAAGAATTACTCTGCATTGTATCTCAAATAACGCAAGTTTTCGCAGATAAAAGTACACATATTACAGGCCATTCGGAGGAAATGTCGCGAAGTAGCCGCCATGAGTCCTTTTTGTGATTATGACGTACCAACGTTCATCTTACAAGTTACAGGTATTTCAGTGCACTAAACACGGCGAGAAATCGTATTTTGGGTATTGGTAAGTTATACATTTATACAAATTTGCAATGTATAAAATGAGTCTTTTTCATGACTCGACCATATCCCTCTTCCCCCAGGGTCAAGAACCCAGAGACCCACGGCGAAATTAGCCCCCCCCCCATATTTGCAGGTTGGATCCGCCAGTGGTTATACCCGGTAAATACAAGGCAAGTTTGGGCCCGGCGGACCCAACAACCGAAATGTCGTCTCGCAACTAACATTGACAAATCTGCACTCTGCAGTTAGTGCAAGTAAACTAACTCTTGTAGTTGCAAATACACACAGTTCAGATTGGCCAACAGCTCAAAGAAACCCGAGTATCAGTATTCCTACTTACGAGAAACCAGTATGAACAATTGAATATAAGTTGGACCCAGTCTGTCATAGGCGTAGGAGCAGGGGGGGCATGGGGGGGCAACTTCCCCCTCAAAACTTTTTAAGTGCGGGGGGGGGGGGGGCAAACGCCCCCCCCAACTTTGCGGTCTCAATTACCTGCGTCCAAAATTACGAGCATAGCACGACCGCCTGAGGGGACGTGTCGGATCCGTATTCCCCTCGGTTTTTCCTGAACTTCCGAACATAGGTGTCACTTTTCTACCCACTACCCACCAGATGTGGTAAAAAGGAGGTTTACTAAACCCCCCCACCCCGTGGTAGTAGTGGGGAGCTAGCACAAGCGATCATTCGGATGTAGTGACGGTAGTTAGTGGGTAAACGTAATTTCATTACAATTGAAACAAGGATTTGGATGCGAATTGAGATGCTTAAAACCAAATATGGGCACCTCCAGTTAGTGAGCATAGATCGAACACAAAACAGCTTCAGCATTAAAAATGATGCTATTACATTTAATATGGTCATAATGATGTAAAATTATTTGTGAGGTACTTGCCGGGTTAGGCTGGCAGCGCTTTATGGTCATAGAGCGGTAGTGGTGGGGTAGTTGTGGGGTGTTTTGCGCGGTCGGGTCGGCGTGCACTTGACGTCACACACTTGATGTACCTTCGCGTCATATTTTGTCATGGCCGCATTAGGTGGGCACCGTTTACTTTAAAAATGTAACTTCGTTACCGTTACTCCGTTACTCCCAAAAAAGTAACTCGTTACTCGTTACTCCGTTACATCGTTCAAAAAATGTACGGAAGTTACAGGTACTCCGTTACTCCGTTACTTTTGAATTACAAAGTGATATTAAACGTAAGCGCAGGTTTTGCCGTTTTTTTATTGCTTTGAGGATTAACATGTAGCCTTGCTTGAAATTATTATTTTATGAAGAGAGTGGACCTGGGCCAGAAAATACCGTCAAGGAGAGCCTTTGCCAGACACTTTAATGGAATTCATTTATCCATTTGCCTAATTTGCATAAGCAATTGCGAAAATTGTGTCATGTCGTGAAGCAGCGCGAAATTGTTGCTGTTTTGACTGTGGATAGCAGGATTTTGACAGCTCAAAGTCTATTTTTACGATAAATGGTAACTTTCCAAGTTTTCTCGTAAGATCATTGTTTTTCATGTTCAATGCAGAGAACGCCCAGGGGGCATACTTGTATTGAATGGTCCCAGATTCCTGCGGGGGGCATTTGTCCCTGATGCAGGGCCTCGGCTAAGGAATTCTCACTGGGGGGCAATTCGAAAAAATACTACAAGGGCACATGGTTAAGCGCAGACACGTAGCCAGGATTTTCTTCAGGGAGGGGCCTCGTCAGTGGTAGAATAATCATATTTCGCTCCTCAGTCAAATGCTGTTAAGTAGGGGGGGGGGGTCGGTGTTGTCAGCAGCAATCGTATTTATTAGTTGCAAATTGGATCTCCTTAGTTACGTCCTTGATACTCCCTTAAAATACATAGTTAACGGATACATTTGAAGTGTGATAATGACAAAACAAAGCGTTAAAACAAGGAAATAAAATAGTTAGAAGTAATACAATAGTAAAGTAAAAAATAAAAATGTAAAATTTAACAAATCCCATCCATCAAAAGCCACACCTGTTATGTCGATTTTGAAAACGATTGGGAAACCGAACAGAAACGGAGCAAAGGGATCCACTGGCGCCATAGCTTTACCAATAAAACTAAAATCGATTTAAACATTCAATCGCAACACATTTCCTGCAAAATCTACAGCATTTTAAATGCCAATTTTAACCCAGGCCCTGCCGGTGCTCAGCGGACGAGCTTAGTCGTTACCAGGAGAGGCATCTGACCGCGCCCCCCAAAAAATGTCCAATATTGAGGATTAGCAGGAATCAACCAATGTCGTTAAGCATTAGCGCGTCTTAGATTCATGTCGAGTTTTGTCACATCGCTCAATTTAAAACCTAACGAAGGAGAAGAACATTGTTTCGCCGACATTTCCCCCGGTTTCATCGTGTGATATGTTGAAGGTGGTTCTGGGTAGGGTATGCTCCTAAGAACAGCGATTTTTTAGAAGCTTGGTTTTCACGGATCACCATGGCTGAAACTATGTTTGTGTCAGTTGCCCGATCTAAGGCCAAAAACAAGGAAAAACCCAAAGCTGCAAGACAATGTTTTTGCGGTGAACTCTCCCAAAAAATATCAAACAATAAAGCAATCCATTGTGTTTTGCTTCTTTAGAAGTAAATGGGTGAAATAGTGCACTTTTTTCGCGAAGTTTTTTTGGCTTTTATAATTAAAATTTACGCAAATTATTTTCTGATTTCAGGCAGTTTTGTGTCCTTGGCCCTTTAGCCCCATTTGGCCTGCCATTG
>VOPJ01015829.1:0-13803 GCA_014673585.1 Semibalanus balanoides | reverse complement strand
ATGTGTAAAACAATTTTAGATAACCGTCCAGAAAAAGTCTGCTACGAAATCAATCACACAGAGCTGGCGTAACGACTTCATCTTCTTTCAGCAATCTCCACAGAACTCCCATTACGGACAGCTGGCGCGGTCATTTCAATCTCAGATCAACAACGTAAACCCCGCGGACTGATTCAGACCGGGCAATGACCTCGCTGCAGCAGCTCCGGCGCCGGCACTGCATCAGGGCGCGGTCACCCCGGCCCGCCCTGATGTCACTGATGTCCCAGCAGCGCCCCCTCCCCCTCCGGACGTCGTAACTGTTCGCCGGAGCCGCCACCCACTCCCTCCCACCCACCCACCCAGCGGCAGGCCACAGGTGGAGGTCCAGTTAGGGTCAGCCGGCCGCACAGCCAGGCTCAGCGAGCCACGGGTATCTGGGGTAACGAGTGAACCACGCTGGCAGCAACTCGGGCCGACCCGGCATCTACAGACACTTCAACACTCCGATCAATAGCGCACGATTGATCGCAAATCGAATCGACGGGCAGATCAGTCAATACAGTATAGATTGTCAGGAGGCACCAGGTTAGCTCCGGCATGAGCTTCTACCAACGCAAGACGCTGTCACTGTCAATCCGGACCAACATCTGCTATTCCAGACTACCTCGCCGACACGCGCGATGCCGGAGCCGGGCGGGGCGTGGCGTGGCCGGCGGACCCCTACCCCCGCCTCCTGTGTGGGCGAGACCCGACCAGCCGGCGGCCGGCTCGCGTGTGGTGAATGTGGACGGCGGGTCAGCGATGTGCAGCGCCGATCGTGTTGATTTAGTCATGGCTGAACACTGCTGTCATCGCTCACCGCCGGATGCCACTGTCAGACGGAGACGGCCCCATCCGAGCCTGCAGCTCCAGCTGTCAGCTGCGGAAGACGCCATCGAGCTGCAGCTGTCAGCCGGAAGACGGCCCATCCGAGCTGGCAGCTGTCAGACGGAGAGAACGGCCCTCGAGCTGCAGCTCCAGGCTGTCCAGCCGGAGAGACGGTTCCCATCGGAGCTGCAGCTGCCAGCTGTCAGCCGGAGAGACGAACCATCGAGCTGCAGCTCCACCTGTCAGAACCGGAGAGGACGGCCCATCCGAGCTGCAGCTTCCAGCTGTCAAGCGGAGAGACGGCCCATCGGAGCTGCAAGCTGCCTCTCAGCTGTCAGGCCGGAGACGGGCCCATCGGAGCTGCAGCTCCAGCTGTCAGCCGGAGACAGCCGCATCGGAGCTGCAGCTCCAGCTGTCAGCCGAGACGGCCCATCGGAGCTGCAGCTACAGCTGTCAGCCGGAGACGGCCCATCGGATGCTGGCAGCTCCAGCTGTCAGCCGAGAGACGGCCCATCCGAGCTGCAGCTCCAGCTGTCAGCCGGAGAGACGGCGATCGGAGCTGCAGTCCAATCCGCTGTCAGCCGGAAGACGGCCCATCGGAGCTGCAGCTCCAGCTGTCAGCCGCAGAGACGGCCCATCGAGCTGCAGCGTCCAGCTGTCCAGCCGAGAGCGGCCCCATCGGAGCTGCAGCTCCAGCTGTCAGCCGGAGACGGCCCATCGGAGCTGCAGCTCCAGCTGTCAGCCGGAGACGGCCCATCCGAGCTGCAGCTCCAGCTGTCAGACGGAGAGACGGCCCATCCGAGCTGCAGCTTCAGCTGTCAGCCGGAGAGACGGCCCATCCGAGCTGCAGCTCCAGCTGTCAGACGGAGAGACGGCCCATCGGAGCTGCAGCTCCAGCTGTCAGACGGAGACGGCCCATCCGAGCTCCAGCTGTCAGACGGAGAGACGGCCCATCGGAGCTGCAGCTGACGGGGGCCGCCAAACCAACCGGGCAGAGAGGCAATGGGATGTGCAGCTTTTAAGGCGAATGGTTATCAATACCAGTTGCATGTCCATAATTATTTTCAGAATGCTGCTGATGATGATGATTTGGGCTTAAGGGCGCCTCAACTCAATGGTTATGTGGCGCCCATTTCAGAATGCTGAGAAAGTGGAAAAGCTGAGACACATTTGATTTCTGTCATTTGAGAGAGCTCCTTCACAGACGGGTATAAACAGAGCAAAAACGAGCAAAACTGTTAGGCGCCGAGCGCAGTAAAAAAGTCGACTGTATACAAAAAAACACAAAACAAAAAACAAACATGTAGAGTGGGAAACCTTCGGCAGAATACCATACATGAGAGAATGAACTCGACTGCAACTGGTATGCTAACGGAATGACTTCAAGCAATATGGTGGGAAGAATGTTTCCGTCGGTTCGGACGGGAGGATACCTTCGATTAATCGGATACAACTATACAACTAAGCATCGATGAGGACAAAAGGTGGTACCTAGCACTATCAAATAGAACTGGACTGACCTATATCGCAAAATAGATCAGCTATTAACGCTAAGTGATACCATCATTAACCGATAACATTTTACGCCTGGTACATCTCAAGCTAAGTCGACGCACACAGGGCCACCCTGCCTCCCAGTTTCTCTGCCCACCGTGCCTCCCAGTTTATCTGCCCACCGTGCCTCCCAGTTTCTCTGCCCACCGTGCCTCCCAGGTCCTCTGGCCACGCCCCTCAGCACTACTCACTCGGAGACCATGGATGCCGTGTCGTTAACAGCAGCAGCGGCTGGACAGGCGCCTCCCTCGGGCACGTGCCGCCGTCCCTGCACGTCAGCTGCACCACCGCAGGGACGTAGGCACGCCGCGGGGACGTAGGCACGCCGCAGGGACGTAGGCACGCCGCGGGGACGTAGGCACGCCGCGGGGACGTAGGCACGCCACGGACGGAGTCGTGCTCCGGAGGGACTCAAAAGCCGACACGGAACACCACCGACTACCCACGAGAGGCGACTGAGTCGTAACACAGGCACAGTATGACTCAAACCGTCACCGCTGTGCCCACCGTGGCCTCTTCTTCCTCACTGAACAGTGGACACTCACACCGTCCCGGCAGACCCCGCTACAGTCTCGACCTGTTCGGCCGCTCCTGGCCACCAAACGTCCCAGACGGACTACCGACCCGCACCGCACCTCTCCGTACCGGTCCCCGCTGGCGGACACTGCGGTCGTCGTCGTCGGGGCGCTCCGATCGACTGCGGCGGCCGCCCGCGACCCGGGAACGTGCCGGGCCAGGACCCGGGGCTGGGTCGGGGCAGGGGACTGGCTCGGGGGTCGGGGTGTCGTGTCAGGCAGTCGACCTTGCTCTGCGCCGGCCGGGCCTCGGCTGTTTATTTGCACGGGCAGCGCTCCAGGCGCGGCCGTCCGACGCTCCGGCACCACGGGCGCGCCAGGTGACGTCACCGGCTGCGAAACACGGCGCCAGGAGCAGCGCAGACCCAAACAGAGCGTCCACATCCGCCTGGATATATCGATCGTAAACCCGCTCTCAGAGCCCACAGCTACACACGTCCTCCCACAGCCACCCGAAACCAGTCAGAGCAGCTCATGGCGCAGTCCGGGGCGGTACCAATCGCGAGTCATGGGCGCTCCGTCGCCGGCGCCTAAATATACCGGCGTCCGGCGGCGGCGGCGGCGGCGGCGGCGCGTGCGACGTTTACGCTGCCGGCGCCGCTGAGCGAGCCGTGGAGGGACGAGCGAGGCGCAGCGGTGAGCCGGCGGAAATGAGCTCTTCCTTCACAGACCCCCTCCCGGACGACCCCGGCACCCCGGCCACACCACAGAGGCAGCCGTGCTGGCTGTCAGAGACGGAGCCGGAACACTAGAGGGGACGGGGTATGGACAAATAGGTGCACCATAGTGCTGGCACCTGAAGAACTCGTCGAAATTCATCTGCCCGACATAAAACAAATCAGTGTATCAATCTAAAGTGTGTGCCTCCAGTATGCTGGTAACGTTAGAACACGCTCGTTACAAACTCGAACTTCAAATCATTTGACACACAGTCAATGTTTGTACCGTTTATCGTGAATCGCCCAAATGTAATGTGTATTTTTACCGTTTTATCCCATTCGCTGTGCTTTTACTGATTGTCCTTGTACTGACCAGTGAACTGACGCGGCGTTAGAATGGCCACACTCTGGAGTTCGCCGAGAGTCGCCATACATACATAAACACAAAGTTTGATGTAGTGCCCCTAGCCGTCCAGTCCGCTGTCTGGTAGGTACTGCACTGGCACAACCCCGGTCGCCGGTTTCACCCAGAGGCGACGGGTGAGCCCGCTGATTAGTCGCCACCGCATAATGAGGCCATTCGTTACAGACGCCGGACGCCAGCGTAACCTGGTGTCGTTACTCAGAGCCCAACAAACGACCGTCCCGTCGGCGACACGGAACACGCATCACCAGTGTGTGTCGCTCCTGCCCTCTGCAGGTGCGGTGCGTCGTTCCAGGCTCTCAGTAATCAGCCTGCAGGACAGACGCCCGGTGTGCCGAGCAGAGGTCACGACACGGTGTGCCGAGCAGAGGTCACGCCCGGTGTACCGAGCAGAGGTCACACACGGCTGTGCGGAGCAGAGTCACGACACGGTGTGCCGAGCAGAGGTCACGACACGGTGTGCCGAGCAGAGGTCACGACACGGACGAGGACTGGACACGGGCACGGAACGGGCACGGCTGAAGACACGGGCACGGAAAGGACACAGCACGGCTGGATACACGGGCACGGAACGGACACAGCACGGCTGAAGACACGGGCACGGAAAGGACACAGCACGGCTGAAGACACGGGCACAGAACGGGCACGGCACGGCTGGATACACGGGCACGGCTGAAGACACGTGCATGGCACGGGCACGGCACGGTTGGAGACACAGGATACGACAGCCGTGCTGTTTGTATGACCTCTGCTCTGAGCACAGTCAGTACGTTGTTTGTATGAGCTGAGGACGAACAGGCAGTCTGGTGAGCGAAGCCCGGCAGCACGTAGCACCCAGCACGTAACACCAGAGTTAGCACCCATCCTCCAATCAGGGAGCAGAACGTCACCCATCCTCCAATCAGGGAGTAGAACGTGCCACAGCCCGAGCATGGACGAACATGAACAATGGCCTCTCCGCAGGGTTGTCAGACGGTGGAGAGTGAGACCATTCGAGCCTGGTGGACGGCCCTGCCAGTCCTCCCAGGCGCCGCCTGTACTGGCGGGTGTTGCACAGACACCGAGTGACCTCGACACCGTGCACACGTGCACAGTGAACACTGCACAGCTGCACCAGCTGCTACGGTATCGGCAAACGTCACTGCCGAGATCGGCACGCTCACCACACGATACACATGTATGAACCCAATACTTGAGAAACGCACTCCACAGAATATCCGTACAGAGCGCAAATATTCAGTCAAACCACTACAAATCAACCCACCAATGGTGACCACAGCAGAACGGTAGCACGCTAACTAAATGGCTCAACTACCCATACCCCGCCCCATGTACCGCCTCAAGCTGGGACCGGGTCTCAGCAAGCTGGGACCGGGTCTCAGCAAGCTGGGACCGGGTCTCAGTAAACTGGGACCGGGTCTCAGCAAACTGGGACCGGGTCTCAGTAAACTGGGACCGGGTCTCAGCAAGCTGGGACCGGGTCACAGCAAACTGGGACCGGGTCTCAGCAAACTGGGACCGGGTCTCAGTGCCACCAGTGCCCCCTCCCCACCCCCACTGACCCGGTTCTCGTCAGCCAGGACCTCACAGCGCGCGGCCAGTCTCGGACCGTATATTTACCCACGTCAAACCACCATCACACATCATGCGTAAATGATTATATGGGTCGCGCCTAGCATGCGACATTTTCCTTGGGCAAACAAACCAAGCAGCGGTGCCAAAGACGACCGGCAAAGCGCCAAGTTCCACTCAGATTATAGCTCATGTACTCCGCTCTAATTTGACTTACTTTGCAAGCACACAGCAACGTACTCGAAATACGGATATTTTTTCATCAAATAATACAAATATCAGACGTATTTTGAAGGTCGATGATTATCTATTGGGCGTAATGCTTCACAAATGCCGGGACTATACTGCGCCCATAGTTTGCTCCTTCACTTGTCTGACAAGAGCCAGCCATGTAACCAAGTTGTTTAAAACACCATTTCGGGAGAGGCAGAGATTGCGACAACGCGTCCCGGCTAACACCGGGCGTGGAGCCAGGACTGCCGTCACTCCGTGAGACGGTGCATCGTCACTCCGTGAGACGGTACATCGTCACTCCGTGTGGTGGTGTATTGTCACTCCGTGAGAGGAGGTGCATCGTCACTCCGTGAGGTGCACATGTAATCAGCATAATGGGCCGACCACGTCGGGCGACGCAGAGGTTTGTCCTTGTCAGGAGATCCACCTGGGACCGTGCATACATCGGATGGGACGGGACGGGGACGGACAGGGGACGGGGGACGGGGACCAGGGGACAGGGGCAGGGGGCAGGGGCAGGGGCAGGGGGGCAGGGGGAGCAGGGGGCAGGGGCAGAGGACAGGGGGCAGGGGGCAGGGGGCAGAGAACAGGACAGGGGACAGGAGACAGGGGACAGGGGGCAGAGGACAGGGACAGGGACAGGGGACAGGGACAGAAAGACAGGAGACAGGGGACAGGGACAGGGACAGGGACAGGGGACAGGGGACAGGGGGACCGGGGACAGGGGACAGGGGACAGGATCCAGGGGACAGGGGACAGGGGACAGGGGACAGGGGACGGGGCGGGCGAGCAGACCATCAACTAACGCCACACGGTGTGTAGAGGAGGCAGCCACCGCCGGAGGTGGCCAGGCGTGGGAAACGCTCTGCCGTGAATTAAAAATATTTCTGTCACCCGTTTTCAGTGACTTATTCCAACCAGAAAGTAAAGAACAACTTTACATTCGTTTTTATTGGGACGCAACTGTCCTTGCTATCAGTAATGCTATCGTATAAGGCAAGTACTTGAGGAAGGCACCATGTAGACAAACACAACTAGGAAAAAATAGATTTCGATATAATTCCCCCTCATCCTCGTGCCATCGAGAATTCTGCCTCCATGACAGCGAACATCAGGCCAGCGCTTCACGCATCCATCTTAATCTCCCCCTCCCCGCCGCCCTGGGTCCGCAGCAGGCGTGACATCCTCTCCACCAGGGGTCGGCAGGCCGGCTCCTCCACTACCCCTCCCCGCCGCCCTGGGTCCGCAGCAGGCGTGAAATCCTCTCCACCAGGGGTCGGCAGGCCGACTCCTCCACTACCCCTCCCCGCCGCCCTGGGTCCGCAGCAGGCGTGACATCCTCTCCACCAGGGGTCGGCAGGCCGGCTTCTCCACTACCCCTCCCCGCCACCCTGGGTCCGCAGCAGGCGTGACATCCTCTCCACCAGGGGTCGGCAGGCCGGCTCCTCCGCCACGTTCGCCGCCTCCAGTGGATCCTCGCCGTGGTCGTACAGCTCTCGGGCCAGCAGGCGGCTCCAGTGCGGCCGCAGCTCTACGGGGTCGTACTCGACCCACTCCGTGTACCGCAGTGAGGCGGCGCGCACCGAGTAGCCCATGACACGAATGTTGCGCCGCCGCGGCTGGTCAGAGTTGGGCTGCGGCAGGACTGAGGGGCGCGGGTACTGGGAGAACGCTGCGTGGTGTGGGGCGGGGAGGAGGCCGCTGGCGCACGGCCCGGGAGGGGACGGTGGAGACGAGATGAGGGGTCGGGTGTGGGTGTTGGGCGGTGCGCTGGACAGGGACGGAGAACGGAACCCGCCGAGGCGGTTGGTTCGGAGCCAGTATTTCCCCTCAGCGGCGATGTGAGCGTCACTGTCGTTGGTGGGGAGATGGAGCTGGTTCAGCCACTGGACCGTCTGTCTCTCTCCGTGCTCTGACGGACCCTGCCGGTGCTGCTGGTGCCGTCTGAACCGCGCGGCTGCCCGGCGCCGCACCAGCGCCATCAGTGACCGGCCCTCAGTGCACAGCTCCGGCTGCTGACCCGTACTCGGGCACCGGGGCAGAGTTCGGTTCAGCACCGCCTCCGCCAGGGTCGGCATCACGTCCAGCAGCTCCACTGGTGACCTCACCACCAGGGCGGCACTCAGCTGGGGTCGGGCCGAGCCCCGCCGCGGGCCAGCCCGCTCCAGCGGACTAACGTGCCGGAACTCGGCCAGCGAGCCGGTCACGCCGGGCACGTACAGCAGCAGCGGCGTGCGCGTGGCGTCCTCCGAGGTGCTGTACTTGGCCCACTCGCCGCGCTCGCCCAGCGCCCAGCCGTGGTCGCCGGCCAGCACGATGACCGTGTTCTCGGCCTGACCCGAGGTCACCAGCGCGGCCAGCACGCGGCCCAGCAGGTTGTCCGCGTACGACACGGCCGCGTAGTAGCCCTGGCGCACCGTCCTGGCGAAGAACTCCGGCATCGGGCCGTACGGGAAGCTGACGTTGAGCTGGGCGACGTCGTGCCGCCGCCGGAGGTCCATCCAGGGGTTCCAGGCCACCTCAGGGAGGCCGTCCGGCCGCCGGGGATGGGTCGGAGGCGGCACCGACCCGGCCGGGTACAGACTCAGGTACTCGGCCGGCATCTTCAGCGGGATGTGCGGTTTGTGCAGACCCACAGCGAGCAGCCACGGCTCGGCAGGCGGCGCGCGCCGGCCGCCGCGATCCTGCAGCCATCTAGCGGCGCGCTCGGCAGTCTCAATGTCGGGCAGTGTCCGCAGCGGCTGCGTGCGCGGGTCGACCGGGCAGAAGAGGTTCGCATGCAGCTCCCCGTCGTCTCCCAGACAGACGGGCCAGTTTTTGAACTTCTCCGCCGGCGGGTGGTACGGCGTCTCGGACCAGCTGTACGGCTGATCATCACTATAGTTCGACACGACCCCCGGATGGAACACCTTTCCCATGGAGGCCGTGTGGAAGCCACTCTCACGGAACATCTGCGGCAGACTGGTGAAGTTGCCAGCCGCCCGGCGCCAGTAGGTGCCCGTGTCGAACAGCCGCGTGGTCTGCGGCCGGCGCGAGGTCAGCAGCGACGTCCGGCTCGGTCCGCACAGCGCCTGCTGCGCGTACGCGGCGGCGAACAGCGCGCTCTGCGCCGCCAGCGCGTCGGCAGTGGGGGTGACAGCCAGGGGGTCGCCGTAGCAGCCCAGCGCAGGCCGCAGGTCGTCCACCAGCAGCAGCAGCACGTTCTGACGGCCGGCGGCGGCGGCCGGTATCGATAGCAGCGCCAGCAGTGGTACCACCCGCAGCAGCAGCGGCGGCGGCTGCTGCAGCCGGGTGGCCGGCATCGCTCGGCGGCGTCGCTGTCGCCCCGGGAGCCCGGTCAGGGTCATAGTGGCACGCCAGGGCGCGGAGCGAGCCGCCCACGGCCTGTACCGACAGCAGTCAGGACACCACAGAGGTGATGTCATTGGCACCTTGCGCTTGATTCCGCTTCAGCGGAATCGATTCCGACTCTTTACCAAGCCAACTGGGTCTGGTTCTGATTCTAATTCCGATTCCAATAATTTTTACTAGAGAAATCGATTCCGAATCCAAATCCAAAGTGCCCAAGCTTGATGCCGAATCCATTTGCATTTGTTGCAATTTGATTTCACACTCCATTGCAAATGTTCGAGCATTCTACATTTTGTGAGAAAAAAATAAATACAAAAGACACGAATAGCCACATCAAATATTACAGAGGTATATACAATACGGCTATTTTGTTATTAAAAGGTCAATGTCATGAACTTTGTTGAAAACTGGCTTGTGCTGCAAAATCGCGACGGTTCAAAAATATGAGACTTCTAAAGTCGTTCTAAACCTAAATCATTGTATGTCTAAAACTAAATAAATATAATTACCGAGCATTTCTATTGGCCCTCATAAGAAAGCAACTAGCAAATCATCTCCTAATAGCTTTGCATTAACTATTTATGCTCAAAGGAAAACAAAACATTCAGGAAAGCTCAAATTCAAGGTCTAAATGATATTTAAGAAAAGAAAACGGAATCGCTTAAAAACAGCAATTTATTCCAATTCCCATTAAATAATTTTCTAAAAATAATTTATTCCACCTAATTCCGATTTTATCCAGATGCCAACGCAATCGAATCCGATTCCATTACAAATGGAATCGATTCCAGAATCAGACTCGATTCCACTGGAATCAAGCAAAAGTCTGGCACCGGATCAACCAACTTCCTTCGGTTCCAGAACGAATCTCTCCCCAGACAGGAATCCAACCAGAGAAGCACAGCCAGCTACCAATGCCAGATGTTTATTTTGACACCTCCTACAGGGAGATTAATTAAGTACTTAATACTGATTTCATCGCTAAAAAGGACTTGCCCCATTGTTTTACTGGTAGAAAGCAGTCTTTTGTCTACTATGAATACAGCTTGAGTGGTTTTACTGATAACCTGACTTAAACAACAAGCTACACTACGTCATGAGTAGGTGGTTTAGGGTAACACAGGCACAGCAGCATTGCATTAATGGCAATACTTGTGTTGGTTGTTGACATCATTTGCATTTCCCATAAATTTATTCTGTTCAACTTCAGTCCATTTTATATCTAGAGTGGCAATGCTTTTCAGGGATATAACAAGGATATATTGCAATGCTATTGAATGATATCTTCAAGGATATATAACACTTTAAAATTACATATTTTCTGTATTGACAGGTAGGTGCATAAACAATTATATTTTCACAATTATTTAAAAAACATGCTTTTATTCCTCAGAGATGGGGCATAACAAAGCAAGTTTTCATTTCCTGAGCACCACAACAGTTTGCCCAAAAAATAACTCAACAGAAAATAATAGTAGGTTAGGTAAACAACCCAACCATTGACAAAACAAAAATACTTTCATTCTACTGGCAGTGTAGAATGTGCATATATTGGAATGTAATATTGTGATCAGTGAAGACCCATAAAAAGGAAGAAGAAAATGCAGTGTTACCAAAAAACAGCAACATGACAACCCCCATTGACCAGGGAGTGGCAGGAAACAGTGGTGATAATGGTTTGTCTACAAGATGGTCAAGGAGGTCAAGGGGGCAACAGCCCCCTCCATAGGGTTGCAGTGCAGTGAGCAGATTGTTCTGACCGTGGGTCCCTGCAGCCTGCAACAATAGTTGCTGTAAAGGTTAGGTTTGATTATATTATTACAATTTTGTCCTGCCACACCCTGGTCCATGGGCATCACCACTGATTCAGGGACTTCACAGATTGCAATATTACATTCCAATATATGTGAAGAATGTAGATGAAACCAACTCACTAAGAATGCCAATAGCATGAACATCTGGTTTTGTTTTCTGACACATCTGAGTAACAGTTGTTATGGTACCCTATCTACATTTCTCAAACATTGCCAGTACCTTTGTACATGTCTTGACCACTTTTTCTTATGACCTCTTGCAGAGGTCATAAGAATCCATTACCATACAAATTTTCACATGTTTTGTCTAACAGCAGTTCAGGCAAGGAGAACAGAAAACAGCAAAGTAGGTAGCATCAACAACCAACCATAATGCCTGACATGTCTTAATCCTGGATTTGTCATGCAATTAGTAAAGTAGTGAGTCGGTGTCATCTATATTGCCAATAACATAAAAAGTATGGCATTAAAATGTGTCTGACATTATTTTAAAGGCATAGTGCCACCTAGGGGATTTATAAAAAGCAGCTTAAATGAATTCTGTGAATTAATTATCATGTATGCTCTTGATCAAACTTGCCCTAAAGCAATGTATCAGCAAAGCATTTTTTCTGACTCCATATTGCTTGTCTTGATTGTGCACAGCACTAAATTCATGACAGCCGCCCTTGATGGGCGATGGTGTATTTTACTAGTACTTAGATATTTGCCACCAGATGTCGCTACATATATCTGATGTGCTATGTTTTTAATCAATTATTCTTTCATATCAAACTGTATCATTTGTAACACTTGCTTTGCGGATGAGGGGAAGCAAAATACATGATTTCAATCCGTTTCTGGAATTAATCTGTTGTCAACAATGTGTACCAGTTGCTGAAAGTCACTACCGGTTTTTATTACCGTATGGCTCCCTGCCAAAAGCCATAGTATGAATTAGCAGTGACTTGATTTTTAACGTCTGTCTGTGTTAGAGGGTAATGTCACTTCACTTTTATAGCCCAAAGTCAAGCCTCAAATATTCTTGCTATTCTGGCTGTTTATTAAACGTAAATTATTAAAAGAAGCTAAGATTGTTGACAATATAACCAACTGCATATATTTTTTATTCTTTAAGTTTACTGAAGGAATGGTGATGTTCAGTTTGCAATATTCAAAGTAAAATTATAGACCGCAAAAAAGTGATTCAAAATAGTGTGGAGGCGTTCCCATTTTTACAAAAGATTGCCAATCATTGAGGTTGCAAAAGTCTTTTTTGATCTAACGGGCTCCAGTTTCAGGAACCGACTTTGCAGTGGGAAATGAACACGCTAATCTACCGATACACACCAAAAAACTGTATCGGCCAGCCCACAAGGTGCACTGAGCACTTCCCTTTAAGGAAGTGAGTCAGTGTCGTCTATATCGCCAAGAACATGAAAAGTATGGCATTAAAATGGGTCTAACATTATTTAAGATTATTTACCCTGATCTATTAAAACAATCTCAGTCTAATGGTAGGATTGTCAAGAGTTTGTGTGCTGGCTGCTGGCCACTGCTTGGCACAGGGATGCTGCCCCAGGAAAGCTTAAAAAATAAAACAACGCATTGGAACATTTTTTGTTTGTTCTTAATTTATTTTAATTGCGCGACGGCTGCTTCATCGCACTGATTTATACAGAATTGATCACACCCTTTATATCAGATGATGTGTGGTGTGTTCAAGTTTTGTGTGCCATGCTAAGAGGACAAATATTAAAACACTAACCTGAAATATATTGGAGAACACGAAGTCCGAAATCTACAGGTCACGGCGTCCGAACACCTCCAACATGTGAGCAACACTCGCTTTTGAGGGTCGAGGACGCCGCCTACACGGAATTTTATCCAGATTTGATCGACCCCGCCTCCTCACGCAAAGTTTGTGATGCGCGCAAGGGTTGTCCTTTCCACGCCATTTTCACTGGGAAGCAGGAGCGATTTTATTTAAAAAAAAGCGGTAGAAAAATAGACGATGAAGATGAATTTATATTTTTGAATAATAGCTAATACAATATTATTAAATTTATCAAGTGTTTAATTATTCTCCTATCACACTGCAATCAGATCAAAAACGAAAACCTATCGGTAGTGATTGTATCTATAGTTGCTTACATTTGTCCTAGGTGACAGCAGCATGCAGACAAATAAGTGCGGAAGAAACCAGCAGGTACTATCAAGGCCGTATAAGAGTATAAGAGGTACTATAAAGCTGCCATTCTTATGATTCAAAAGCATATTATATATATATATATATATAGTTTGCATAAGCCAGAGAGTGATAACCAGTAATGTTCGCTTCAAAGTATCAACTATAATACATTCAGAGAAACGCAAAGAAGCTGTTTTGCTTTTGAAGTTTGAGTCAAGTGGCAGCATCTGAATCTATAGTTGTCCACATTATCGCTAGGTGGCAGGAGCATGGAGAGTGGGTAGCGAGTAGCCTTGTAGCGAGCAAGGCTGTATAAACCAGGTTAGACACTTCGGCCGAAAATGTGAACAACTTAATTTAGTAAGCCCGACCCCGGAAGTCGCTGTGACTTGAAACCGGGGGACGGGCCGGCCGCCGGCCGTACACAAACATTAGGCGTGCGGTGCCTCAAACTTAGATCGCGCTTTGCTTCTTTGTTTACCGGCCGATTGCAAAACTTAGAACATGTGTCTATCACAAATCATGCGTTCTGTCTGATGACGCTGCATAAACTAAAATCAGACCCATTTTTACTATGCTACACGTGCGCGAAGTTCAACCT
>VOPJ01015828.1:0-16430 GCA_014673585.1 Semibalanus balanoides | reverse complement strand
CATTAAGCAACAGCCCAACGGGTACGATCACGTTATTTGGCAGCCCTTTACGTCATATAACATTTTATTTTTTACGTACGTATGGCATTGATTGTGCTAGCTATGGCGAATGAACCTGGGCGTAAATATAAGCAAGTAGGCATATTAAAAAAGTAACGGAGTAACAGAGTAACGGACTAAAAAGTAACTAAGTAATGGAGCACAAAAGTAACTTCCGTTACTCGGTCCGTTATTTTAAAAAATGGAACGAGTCCGTTACTTCGTTACTCAAAAAAGTAACTTCGTTAGTAACGGAGTAACAGAGTAACGGACCAGTGCCCACCTATGCTAATGACCGTAATCTGCAGTTTGACCTCGTGACCTCGGTTGACCTTGACCTGACCCTTGATCATCAACAGCTTGGAATGGTACTTAGAAGTGCCAGGTACACAAATCATGCCGATTTATCAAATGCGAAAATGCTAATGCGTTTAATATCGCATTTTTGCGCGACAGCCGACAATACAATCCATCGAACTTTGATGACACTGTCAAACATGTTGTCTTTGGCGTAATCTCAAACCTGTGACGTCATCGGTGACCCGGACTAAAAAGTAAGACCCTGATGTTAACAATATTAGGTTTCCTTCGATAAATAAAATGCAGGGCTATCGAATGCCGCTTGCATTATTAAGATCGGTCGAGTAGTTACGGAGATCAGAGGGGGGGCTATAAATACCCCCCACCCCCAGTAAGTCACGTTACGGAATATACCCCAGTAACTCGCAGGTTAACGAACGCCGATGTGTATCATTCGACATTACAGCGTAGAAACAAATGAGCGAATGACTATGGGGCCAATCAGGGGCGGCGCCACTGGGGGTAGGATAGAGGAGGGGAAGTCAACCCCCTGGCGATGTGCCCCTGGGAGCAAGCACATCTTCCCCCTGTCATTCAAAGAGGCCCTCCATGCTTCAAAAAGGCCCCATCTCATAGGCCCTATCGCGGAGGTCACAGGGGTCTGGAAGCCAGAAGGGATGTTATGGAGGTCAAAGAGGACCTCTGAAGGCCAGAAGAGATCATTTGGAAGCCAGAGAGGTCAGAGGTGGGCCCTTAAAGATCAGAGGGGGTCCATTGGAGGTCAGAAGGGCTCTGGAGGCATGAGGAGATCCTCTGTAAGCCAGAGAGGCCCTCTGGGGATTATAAGGTCTCCCTTGAGGTCAGGGGCCCTTGAGGCCAGAGGGGTTTATGGAGGTCAGAGGTGTCCTTAAAGTTCAGAAGTGGCCCTCTGGAAGCCAGAGGGTAGGTGAAACTGAGAGGAGCCCTATGGAGGTCAAAGGCCCCTTCTCAAGTAGAGGCCCCTTCTCAAATGAAGCCCCCCCCCAAAAAAAAAAAAAATCGTCTTGCCTCCTGACAAAAATCCGTGGCGCCAACCCTGCTATGAATGAGTTTAAGTCAGTCTGATCCCTATCACAGCCCCATATCTATAAGGGTCTTCCCTTCCCGTTTCTATTGACAACTTTTTGTGGGACTGGCAAACCTACGAATGTCGTCATTTCTAATGAGCACGCAATATGAACCGGAGCTACAGCCTATCTGATATTATAGCTTGATACTGAAGTCTTAACCCTCGCCTGGATAGGAAAGGGGGTGGATGCCACCCCCTCCTTTTTCGGGAAAAAACTCGTAGCTATCAACCGATTACGATTAAACTCTCGGCACCTTTTTTAAATAGACACATACACTAAAAAATTCAAAATTATACCCCCATGCCTTTGACCTAATTCTCAAGGTCATACCAGGCGCAACTGGCGCCCCGTTCTGTCGATGCTTGTAACTTGCGCAGTTTCTGAGTGTTTGTTGTTCAGGAGCATACACCTTTTTATTAATGCGAATCGGCGTCTATTCAGCTCAATTCGGCATTTCTAATTTAAAACGACAGCAGACATACTGTTTGGCATAATATGCATCTCACATCGGCGTAACACACTGCCGCGGCAAAGGGCATTACAAATCGACAGTGCACCGTCACTGTCGATTCGGTATGTGCCTTTGGCGCGGGAGTGTGTTACGCCGATGTGAGATGCAAATATGTCAAACAGTCATGTTTGCTGTCGGTTTAAATGAGATATGCCTAATTGAGCTGAACAGACGCCGATCGACATTAAGAAAAGGAGTATGCACAGGTGTTACAACGTGACATTTATAGTTTCCACCGAGACCGTGAACTCGGCTGATCTTTTCAGAGGTCATTCAAGATCAATGACCTTTGATGACCTGAGAAAACTTGTGTTTTGCTTGTTACAGTTTCTAGGACATTTTGGGACGCAGTTTTCACATTTTATATCTATTTTTTGGGTATTATGCCTTATTATTATGTCCACGTTGGTATTATGCCCTACCCGGGCGAGGGTTAATCGTCGTTTTCTGTGGAAACAATGTAACTTAACTGCATTGCAACGATATGTGTTGCGTGACTTTTGTTTCTTGTGTTGTTCCGTGTTCCGACAGCGAAGCAGCTCAAGTGAAGCTCCTTAGTGGTTAGCAACGCCAACACACATTCCCACTACGCCTGCACGCTCAGGGCACAGGTTGCCATAGCAACAGACATCCCGCGTCGGCTGCCCGTTTAAGCCACCACAGCACAGTCATGGAAATGCATTCAGATTATTGCCGAGCCGGGGGTCCCGTCCTGAAATAGCGGGTTAATTGGTGGCCGTATGTAATCGGCGCTGTTTGTAGTCGTCAGCGCGGTGTACATGCATTGTTTGAAGGAGAGGCTCACCGCTCCGAGCATACCGTGCCTGTCCATCATTTCACTTAGGCCACTTGATCTAGATTTATGTGTGTTGTGGGTACGAACGTCTAGTTACGGCAATTTGCCAGGTTTCTAGGAGGCTGGCTGTGGCTTGGTGCGGTTGTATTAGAGAGTTGGTGGACATTTAATCCCGAGGATTACATGTCTTGTGTGGTGTACCTCGGAATTGGACAGTACGTGCTCGACTGTAGCGGACCAAAAATACTATGATTTAGCATAGCAACGGGAAGTTGAAGCGAAGAAGGCTTGGCCTGCGCCAAAACATGGAGGTGGCTGAAGTGCTTGTACCATGGATAAAAGACTACGTCGTTACGTCGTTCTTTCATCCATGCTTGTACTGCAGCATATATTATTTGCGCTTAAATTGTACCAAAACGTGTGCTGAAAATTGTACGGCAAAGCGAAAATGTATGTTATCTTGTCACTGTTGTTAGTCGTGGTCAGGTAAATATTGATTGTCGATTATTACCTTTATCTCGCAATTGCATAGGTACTATGTTGCAACTGAGTTCGGTTACTGGAAGCACGACTAAATACAGCTTGTGCAGCAAAAGTTTATGTAAAACATACTTAGGGGAGATTGGGGAGAATTGGGACACTTTTGGAAGTTCAGCTTGTAGATGGCATTGCTCCAAAAGTATAATAAGCAAGCAATTTGGTCCCATATCAACGAATTGATTGAATATTTATTTGCATCATGTAAGTAGGTAAATAATATTGCCTTTACGGTAGGACACGCCACGAGGGGAGAAAAAACAAAGACCTTACTTTCCAGGAGAATGGTGACACACGCAGGGGCGGACCCAGCCGCTCGGTTTGAAGAGGCAACTTTTTGAGGCAAAAAGGTACCACCATTTTTTCGGCGGATTTGGGCTGGTCACATTATTTTGGTTTTCTAGATACAAAAAAGGAAAAAAAAAATCGGAGAAAAATCACCTTTTTGGGATTTTGGGGGTAAAATACTTTTTTTAGAATTAAAACTATCTAAGAAACACTCAGAAACGCAATGTTCCATGGCATATACACTAAGAAGTAAGAATAATGTTAATATCATACCAACTCGCAGGGGGCGTCACCGATTAGTTATTGAGGGGTTCGGTTGAAAGGTACACACCCACACCACACAACACACACACACCCACCACAACACCACACACACACAAAACACACACAACACACCACCTACACCAACACCACACACACCACACACACAACCACAGCCACACACACACCACACACCCACACAACACGCACGCACGCACGCACCGCACCGCACGCACGGCCACGCCGCACGCACGCAGCAACGCCACCGCCACGCACGCACGCACGCACGCACGCACGCACGCACCAACCACACACCACATTGGATTAGCACAGCACAGGCGCAGGAGCATTGGGACGGGAGTCCCAATTCTCCTGTGGCATCCGCTAGCTACTAGACAAACTCTCCGCCATTTGTGAATTATTGTATATAGGTACTTCTGAATGCAAGCAGCAAGATCAAAATCATGTAAGCTCAAAACATGCAAACCTTAAAGAAAAACAAGTCTTGACATGGCGAACGCATACAACTTGAATTAACACTGAACAAGCAGAGTTTTTGGGCACTCAGCCCGCACAACATTACCTTGCACCAGGCGAGGGCAGTGACATTACCCTGCACCAGGCGAAGGCAGCTGACATTACCCTGCACCAGGCGAGGGCAGCTGTCATTACCCTGCACCAGGCGAGGGCAGCTGACATTACCCTGCACCAGGCGAGGGCAGCTGTCATTACCCTGCACCAGGCGAGGGCAGCTGTCATTACCCTGCACCAGGCGAGGGCAGCTGTCATTACCCTGCACCAAGGCGAGGGCAGCTGTCATTACCCTGCACCAGGCGAGGGCAGCTGACATTACCCTGCACCAGGCGAGGGCAGCTGTCATTACCCTGCACCAGGCGAGGGCAGCTGTCATTACCCTGCACCCAGGCGGGGGCGCTGTTTCATAACCCTGCCACCAGGCCACGAGGCAGCTTGTCATTACCCTGCCAACCAGCGAGGGCAGCTGTCATTACCCTGCACAGGCGAGGGCAGCTGACATTACCCTGCACAGGGCGAGGCGCTTCATTACCCTGCACAGCGAGGGCAGCTGACATTCTACCCTGCCAGCAGGCTGAGGGCAGCTGTCATTTACCTGCACCAGGCTGAGGGCCAAGCTGTTTCCATTACCTGCACAGCGAGGGCAAGCTGTCATTACTGCACCAGGCGAGGGCAGCTGCTCATTACCCTGCACCAGGCGAGGCAGCTGTTCTTACCCTGCCCAGCGAGGGCAAGCTGTCATTACCCTGCACAAGGCCGGAGGGCCAGCGGTCATTTTACCCTGCACCAGGCGAGGGCAGGCTGGACATTACCCTTGCACAGGCGAGGGCAGCAGCTAGTCATTTTACCCTGCACCAGGCAGAAGGGGCAGCTGTCATTACCCTTGCACCAGGCGAGGGCAGCTGACATTACCTTGCCACCAGACGAAGCTGACATTACCCTGCACCCAGGCGGGCGGCAGTGTCATTTACCCTGCACCAGGCAGAGGGCAGCTGACCATGACCCTGCAACCAGGCGAGGCAGCTGGACATTTACCCTGCCACAGCGAGGCAGCTTGTCATAAAAACTGCAAACAGCCGGGGGCAACTGTCATTACCCTGCCAACCGCAGGGCGAGGGCAGCTGTCATTGCAATTGGATGCTTGATGAAAAAAACGTGAAATTATGTTAAAAAATGCATGTCGTGCGATGCCCAAACGCTAAAAGTAAAAATGACTGGTCGTGCGATGCCCATTCTCTAAGATATTTTACATGTCTCTATCCCTCTTGGGCGTTCCCAATTCATCCACACTCTCTCCCACGTCAGTAAAAAAACCTAAAAATTGTCCTTGCAATCGAAATTCTGATTTTGTTAGGCGTTCTCGGTTTTTGCGGTATTCAAACCGAAACGTCTCGCGGTCTGCCCTTGGATAGGGGATAGTATTTTTGCGAAACGTGGGACCAATGCCCTTGGTGAGGGGATATATGCGAAAACGTGGGACCCAAATCTCCGACCTCTCGACCTCTCGGGTCTGCCCTTGGTGAGGGGATAGTATGCGGAACGTGCGACCAAATATCGGACATTACCTCTCGGTCGCCCTTGTGAGGGGGATTGTATGCGAAGTGCGCCAATGCCCTTGGTGAGGCGGATAGTTATTTGCGAACCGTGGACCAAAATCTCGACCTTTCCTTCGACCTCGCTCGGGTTGTTGGCCCTTGGTGAGAGGGATAGTATTGCGAACGTGGACAAATCTCGACCTAATCGACTTCTCGGGTCTTCTGGCCTTGTGAGGGGATAGTATGGCGGAAACGTGGACCCAATGCCCCTTGTGAGGGGATAGTATGCGAACGGGCCAAATCGTCGACCCTTCCTCACCTCTCGGGTTGTGCCCTCTGGTGAGGTTTAGATTGCGGAACGTGGACCAAATTCTCGACCTCTCGGAACCTCTTGGGTGTGCCCTTGGTGGCAGGGATAGTATGCGAACGTGGACCCAATCTCGACCTCTGACTCTCGGGTTTGCCCTTGGTGAGCGGGGATAGTATGCGAACTGGACCCAAATCTCGACCTCTCGACCTTCTCGGTGTGCCCTTGGTTGAGGGGATAGTAATGCGAAACGTGGGGACCAAATCTCGACCTCTCGACCTCTCGGGTGTGCCCTTAGGTGGAGGGGGTAGTATCGATCGTGGACCAAATCTCGACCTCTCGACCTCTCGGGTCTGCCCTTGGTGAGGGGATAGTATGCGAACGTGGACCAAATCTCGGCCTCTCGACCTCTCGGGTCTGCCCCTTGGTGAGGGGATAGTATGCGAACGTGGACCAAGATATCGGACATACAACAACCGTAGAAGAGGACGGGGTTAATGGATGACCGCATCATTACATTGCCGTCGTGTTTTGGCTTACGGGTGCAGTAGCCGGCACAGCACTAACGTGTGGACTGTGGCAAAGTGCTACGTCGAGTCAATTATCGATATATGGTATATTGAAATTGCACTCATCTTACTATATGAACCCTTTTCTCTTCAGTCTTCATGATCTATCCCAACCGACTTTCAATGCTTTCTGCATACGAGGCTTTAAATACACCTATTTAATTAAAGAATTTCCAAATATTTGTGTCGCAACGTAACTAGTCAAGCATACGAAATTAGTATGCATGCACACATTTGCATTGGAAAGAAAGCAAACTTTGTGGCAGTTTCATACAACCAACTGTACGTATTTCGTAACAATGGCCACTGCGCTACAAACCGCGTTTTCCGTCTATTGGAAGCTGCACCAGCCAGTCACGTTGCCAGCATCGTAAGCAGCTGCTCCAGGCTGCGTAGGACGCCGACTGCACGCTACAGGACCTTTGTGGCGATCAATGGCGCATCACGACAGCCACCTGCAGCCCCCCTCCCCCTCCCACCCTCACCCCTGCCCCCACTACAAACACTCCCAGGCGGCGGCCGCAGTCGTCTAGGAGACCTTACGCTGCTAGGAGCGTGGGCGTCCGGTTCAAATCAGTCGGCCGACGCTGTTGGCGACGTTGCGTTGGCGGCAGCGTATTTCACAGTCTGCGTCGGCTTTTGGAACAGCTGTAGATTAGTGTCTAAGTTCTGTTGGATAAGTGAGAAAATTCGTCGGTTGCAACTGGTTTATAGAGAGAACACAGAGAAGAAGCCGCTGAAGAGTAGAGAGAAGTGCAAAGAAGAATCCATTGGGTGAGTTTGGTTCGCACTGAAGGGCGCAAAGAAGTGGAGAGAAAAATCCATTGGCTGCAGGTGTTGGGTAAAGCTGACGTTTGTTCGGGACGGAGGATTGGCGGCGGTTGCGGCGGCGGTGTTAGTCTTCGGCCCGGAGCGACGTCACTAAGGAACTGAGTCACCGATCTGAGGAGGAAGCGAGAGGCGTGACGTCACAGTCGCTGCTGACGTGACGTGGCGTGACCCAGGTGAAGGCAACACTCCACGGAACTTGCGTGGTAACGTGGAGCCGCGGGGTGCCGAAGAGAGTCGTTCAGCGGGCATCACTGACAGGTATTATGTCGCATTCTGGTTTATCAGGGGAGGTGTATTTGTTATGAAGGAGCCGAGTTAGAAGGGGTGTCAAAACAGCCCCCCCCCCACCCACCCTCCAGCAGGGGCGTGGAAAATCCCGAGGCCCAGTGGGGCCCCGCGGGGTTAATAAAATCTGATTTGGGTGGTTCTCCCATTCTCAAACGATGTTTTTGGTCGTTCCGGATTTGACAGTCATGTGTGCCAAAACAGGAAGACTGGGGCCGGGAGCCCTACTTCTTGGTCAGCATTCTTGCTATAATATTTTATTTTGTTATAAATTCGAACGAGAAAAGGGTTTAGTTACTCCCAGAACTAAGCCAAAGCGCAGTTCCCAAAACTACGCACTTTGAATGGGTAGACGCTCTTACGTCTAGTGCTCCTCACAGGTTATTTTGTTTTAATTTCCACGATTTCAGAAGCGACGTCCTGCGTTTGATTCATCTGCAGCTGACAGCTGACATTTCAGCAGTTTGTCGCACTGTAGCTCTCAGCCTGTGTCAGCAATGACCCTGTGTCGGCAGGTCAAGGCCATCGGTGTCTGCAGCTCCAGGTGCTCGGTGTCGGTAGGGTCACAGTGACCCATCTCACTGGTGACCCGGCCTCTCCTGAGTGACGGGCGTCGGATGGGAGGCGGCGTCACTGCTGTCGGCCGATGATCGCCCCTGGGCACAGGAACAAGAAAGTCAGCCCCATGCCTTCCGTGATCCCCAGCATCGCACTGAACGTGCCGCCGCCACCAGACCGCCAGGCGGCAGAAAATGGAAACACGGTAAGTACAGCTCGCCGCGGCGAAACGCATTACCTTGGTAAGGCCCGCCCCACACGGGTGCGTTTGTCGTGTGTTGCGTTGCGTTCCGTCGCGTATCAATGCGTCTCAATGCGGTGCAATGCGTCAATCATTGACGCACCGCAGCGCATTTCATGCATGGAGATTGGAGACGCATAATTTTGCAAGTTATTGCATAGTTATTCACGATTTAAGCTCGATTTTAATTTGATGTATACCTATCCATGATTTGGATGACACCCGGGTCATTGACATGACCTTAGAGGTCACCAAATGGCCTTAAAATTGTATATCAACAATTTTGTCTCATTACAAGCAACATCTCATTTTTGAAACGAAGTTCTAACTTAAATATGATCAGAACAATAGGGGGCGAGCCCCCCATGCTCGGTCACGTAGGCGCGAGCATAGGGGCGAGTGACTTTGCACGGGCGAGAGTTGAATGGCCACCAATGGATGCTGCTATAGGTACCGTATACCTATCGGCTATCACCAAGCAAGGTTGGATGGGTTTTCAATAATTAATTTAATTCGTTTTCCTTTTGGAAGAGCGGTGCATCGATGGGAAAACAAGGAAGTTTCATCCGAAACTGACTGAGCCCATTTCCACGTCGTATTTTTATATTCCAATGTCGTTTTTAATGGAACTACATGATAACGTGAATCAGCTTCCGTCATAAAAAGTGAGGGGGTCGACTGCGACAAAAATGGGGGTAACGAGTCCTCCTCCCGTTTTCAAAAGTGGGGATTCACGACACCTCCTTACACCCCCTCCCCGTCGGCGACGCCCCTTGCGTGTAGCATAAGATATTGAACTAATTTTGAAATAAAGAAAGCATCATCAATCTTTCTTATCTTATCTAAATGCAATGTTCTGCGACCTAATAGATAGATTTATGATAGAGCTTACAAATGGAAACCGTTTGGCATCAGATGCAAGCTTAAAAGAGCACAAAAGCTGACAGATCTTTAAAAACCTCGCCCCCACGTCTGTATTGTGTCAATCTTCTTAAATTGCACGATCACACGAGTTCAAGCACCCGCCAGAAGACTTCGTTTACCGAATGGGACCTTATCAGTTCTCTTGTAACAGGAGCCGGATTTAATTATAACAAATGGTTCTCATATTACGACAGACGTTTGACGACTCAAGTGACGACGGACCCGTTTTATCCTTCTGATTTGACGTTCTCGATCCTCCGCCACGCTCACGGCCTGGCCACGCTCACGGCCTGGCCACGCTCACGGCTCTGGCCACGCCTGGCACGGCCTGGCCATGCTCACGGCCTGGCCACGCTCACGGCCTGGCCACGCTCACGACCTGGCCACGCTCACGGCCTGGCCACGCTCACGGCCTGGCCACGCTCACGGCCTGGCCACGCTCACGGCCTGGCCATGCTCACGCCTGGCCATGCTCACGGCCTGGCCACGCCACGCCTGGCCACGCTCACGACCTGGCCCGCTCACGGCCTGGCCACGCTCACGGCCTGGCCACGCTCACGGCCTGGCCACGCTCACGGCCTGGCCACGCTCACGGCCTGGTCACGCTCACGGCCTGGCCACGCTCACGGACTGGCCACGCTCACGGCCTGGCCAACTGACTGGTCCACAGGTCATGCCGTTATGTAGCAGTCAACGATCCTCACGTCTAGAGCAAGATAATTATGTCCTAAAGATAGACTACGCCCGAACAAGTTGTCTCCTTTAAAAAACTTTATCGACATAATATGAGGTTTATACAAAGGAATGATGACTAACATGGCAGAAATGTATATTTAAAAGTAAAAGACGAGACAAAAAGGAATAAGCTTTCGCCGTTACGGCATCGTCAGATTCAAAATATTTTGTTTGCATTTGAAAAAGTCTATCAAAAGCTACACGCGCTCTTTGTCTAACATAATTTCCTATGCAAGAAGGGTCACTGGTCAGTGTTTTAAATATAAATCAAACAATACCACATGATACATTAAACAGTCGTTAAGTTTGGTACATGATGTGCAGTAATCAACGCGTACGTCGTACATCCATGCATAGCTTTGTTAACAAAGCTATGCTAGTTGCTTATTACTGCACATCATGTACCAAACTTAACGACTGTTTAATGTATCATGTGATATTGTTTGATTTAGATTTAAAACACCGGCCCTTCTTGCATAGAAAATTATGTTAGACAGAGAGCGCATGTACCTTTTGATGGACTTTTTCAAATGTAAAAAAATGTTTTGAATCTAACGATGCCGCAACGGCGAAAGCTTATTCCTTTTTGTCTCGACTTTTACATTTAAATATACATTACTGCCATGTTATTGATCATTTCTTTGTATATATTTTCATTCATGATGGCAAAAACAACCATCGAACACATTAATATGAGGTTTGGTTTGTATGCATTGGCCTTTTTCAGTTAGATGATGGCCAGATACTAAAAGTAACACTCTCTCTGATGGTCTTGAGTTGGATTTGCTCTTTGCTAAGCTTTCGAAATCAAAAGTTTATTTACATAAAATAGAGAGCATTCAGTATGAATACAAATTGTATGTCAAGATGCAAGTGATATTAGTGTTACGTGTTCATTTGCTTTCTTAAAGGGAGTGTGCCTACTCACATTGGTCATGTGGAGTTGTTGACACTAGTCGGTAGAACATATTTTTTATAAATTTAGCCATGTACTTCATTTCGCAAAATTCACTATAGTTGCTGAGATATTCCTAATTCGCCAAGATCATTCCGGCAGAACAAAATTATAAATATTCGCCAGGAGGAGTTTTCGCTACTAGAAGCTATTGCCCTTAATTACAACGCTGCATGTTATTGTCTAGCGCTGGCCATATTAGATAACAACTGTGGGCACTGATAGCAGCTGCCAACGAGCCTCGATAACTATAAACATACCCATACATTGTTCGTATGGGGTTGTTTATTGTCTTTGGTGCGCCATTGTAGGTAACATCTTCGTTACTCTGCTTATAGTGGCGATCGTATATGAGTTTTGAAACAAAACAAATGCAGAACAGAATATAAGTAAAAATTCAACTAAAGGGGCTCCAGACGTAAATTTTATCGTAACCAATGATCAAACTATTAGCCTCTTACCGTAATAAAAGTATATTTGACATTTAATAACAGACACTCCCTTTAACAGGCAAAAAAAGACACTCCCTTTAACAGGCAAAAGCAAATTAAAGGCAGACTTCTGCACGAACAAGTGGCATTATTGGCTTAAAGGGAATAGTTCACCTTTAACATGGGGTTTGAGTTGAGATAGCCAAGTAGTGACGCATACTCGAAAATGAGTTGTGACGCTTTCACATTTTCAAAGAAACTTCTTAATTATTTAATATTCAGTCCTAAAAGTTGGGACCGGGTTTACCCGGTACCTCCAATCGCTGATTGGCTGATTTTGGCTGATATGAAGCATGATTATGACATAGAGATGACGTAAGACTTTGGAAAAGTGCTTGATAGAAACGCATAGTGCTGGACTGGACAAGAACATATTGTTTCAGTACCTCATTCCCTGGATTGCCTGTATTGCAAAAATAAACTTTGCGAGGATTTATCGTGATTTTGATGCTTAAATCGTCTATAAAACGTTATTCTCAGCAACATTCCCAGCAAATTATCGACGTACCTAGTCTTACAGATGGCCCGAATTCCGGTTCATTTTGATTTGCTTCCTTTGCTGTTGCAGGGTTCAGGATAATCCCGTTTCAGCTGCACTGGATTAAGTAAAAGAATACACGGATTAATTTGTCGTTAAATGAATTACATGTATAGGGCTATGGTTGAAATATTTAACACACTTTCAAAACGTCCATAGATGAACCACGGAATTCTTCTTGGATTAAACACAAATAAACGGCAAAAGAATATTGTGTCTTTGTCGTTGTTTTATCTATAGTGACTTCCCCGGTATATATCCGTCGGCGATTATGCCAAAATAATAAAAATGAATAAGCGCGTGTTTTTGACTTCCGAATTAAATTCTCCGTGGTTCTAAAAGCTGTTGCCATTTTCCCGCATATTTAAAAGTTATTAGGCAAGTAATGTTTGTATGCGCCCACGATCCCTCAAATGATGACGTTTTGATGACATACGTTTTTCTTGAAAGCAGATTTGGCATTATTTAGAAGGAAAAAGTATTAATTTGAAACAAAATATCGGAATTTTTATTCCGCGTATATATAATTTTATGATCTTACTAGTATCATTTGATAACTAATTTCTAGTTCTCTGCATCATTTCTTGGCTTTGTTGTTCTCTTTTGTTTGCAAGGTGAATATTCCCTTTAAGCAATGAGGCAGCAATGGACAGCTCGTGACATTCATGAACCGATTCTTAACTAAATGTATTGTCGCCCTGTAGCTCTAGTCGGGTGCTGAGAGCTCTGGCTCTACCATATCCGTAGTGCAGCCCGGGTTCCGAGTTCGCTTCGGCGCCGCATTTTTGCTCCTGACTGGGATGGCCTGTTGGCAGTGGCAGCGGTTCGCAACTGAAGTCAGGTGACCGTTCAGTGAGCGGGTTCGGCGGACCGTGTCCAGGATATTCGGACACGTAAAAACTTTCGTCTAAATTATGCCGATCAACAGGAATTGTACGATCGGGTGGTGGGGTCAGGGCCTGCGCAACAAGCTCTGCTTAGCGCTGGTCCTGACTTCGGAAATCCATCAATACAAAACATTGGGACTAAATTTAAAAAAGTATTCATGTTTTGTTTCATCATATTTTATTCGGTTGTTTTCGCTGATTTTTTTTTCTTCAATCTAATTGATATTGATCCAAGTTTTATTAAAAATAAAAATGTAATTGAAAATGCAGCAGCAACTCAAAATTATACACAAAAGTAGAAATAGCAATGTTTAACAAGCTTCATTTCAAATGCACACGAAATATGCATTTTTACACGCAGGGTTCCTCTTGCTGACAAGATACCATTGTAAACAACAAGCAATATCAAGCACTTGTTTTCCCTTTGACGGCTTGGGGCAGCGATAGCCTGTAGCTCAGTGTCGGGAGAGCGCTAGTTCTTTGACGGCTTGGGCAGCGATAGTCGTGTAGCTCATTCGGGAGACGCTAGGGGTTTCTTTGACGGCTTGGGCAGCCGATAGTCCGTGTAGCTCAGTCGGGAGAGCGCTAGACTATAGATCTAACCTGGCAAGATGGGTTCGAGCCGCTTCGGCGCTCGCTGTTTGCTCCTGGCGGGGATGACCTGCGGCTGGTGGCAGCGGCCGCTCTGTCAAAGTCAGTATTGAGCCACGGCCGTGGCGGACCGTCCTCAGTCGTTTAGGGGACGTGAACTTTCGTCTCCAAAGTTCTGCCGGTGACTGGAAATTGACTGTGCCTATAGTAGTTGTCGCATGGACTCCTATGTGAGGAATAAGTTGATTATTTGTTATACGCTATCCGTTGATCGGCATGTGGGGGTCAGGGGCCTGGCACAAAGCTTTAGCTTAGCGTGGGTCCTGATCTCGAATCCATCCATCAAAAACATTGAGGATAGATTGTTTTTTAAAAACGACGAGCACGCTATTCACAGGAGCATTTCTGTTAAAGATGAAAAAATCCCCTTTTATTTTGTTAGCAACATTTCTTTAGGCTTCCTTTATCCTATTTCCCTGGGGGTGGGCAGATTTCTGCCCCCCCCCCGTAGTTTTTCGCCCGGCGCTTCTGAAACCGTTAAGTCTTATCGTCTTAAACTTTCGGAATTTTTCCTAAATATTAAATGGTGCGTGTTCTGTTGAAAAAATTTAAAAATCGGCCCGGCAGAGGCGGCTCCGGGGTCATGTTTTTGGGAGGTCGTTCGAATGCGGGTTGTGCGGCGCATACTCCTTCGTAGTTTTTGCGGTGGAATAAAAGGCGTCTTTCAGAAATATAGTCGATGCTTTGTACATCATAACACAATTGGATTTATACATTTTTGGGGCAGAGGGAGCACTCAGGTAATAAAATGGGAGGCGATTATTCTCCGTCAATTTTAGGCCCAACTTCAATAAGCAAGATGATAAAAGGCGTTTCCGCACCTGTGTGCTCCCCCCACGTTGTTTACCTGAATCCGGCCTTTTGCACAATTTTGTTACATTTAACAAATAACAGCAAAACCAAGCCACATGGTGACGTTCCCACCGTCCCAAACACTAAGGAAAAGCACTATTTTTCATCAAAAATTCTCCCATTTTTTCCTGATGGGTCTATGATTTTGTTTTTGTACTTGTCCCTTTTATTACATTGAAGAACATGAATTGGAAGCTCAAAAAACGTTTTGCCTGCAACATCGGTCGAATCACATTTGGCACAATGACTTTCAAAAAACACACAAAATTTTTTCGTATTTTTTTGCCCCCTGGGCCCTCATTTTAGAGCAAAAAAAAATTATGATCCAAAACAATATTTCTCACGACGAATCGAATTGTGTTTGTCCATCGAAATCGGCCCGAGCGGTTCTCGGAGATCTCTGGGGGGGCGGAATCTGCCCCCCGCAGGTTAACGTAATTCTGGCCGCCCGCAGGGAATAGGGTTATGGTTTGACAATGATATAATTTAAATTTAATAATTAAATACATGTATTCCCCTATTCAATGTTGTAAGTTTTTACAATTTAGAGGCAAGTACACGTACTTCTTTCGAAACTTATGAGCAGTGTTTTTCCATTACTGTTTTAAGCACGTCATACAGCCGCTGGTGTTTCAAATTTGTTCAACACTGGACAATGTTGAAATCGTCGACACTAAATTAAGCACATTTTTCCGTTTTTTTCGTTGTGAAAGCGTTCAATGTGCTTTTGATGTAATTTCTAGTTTTGTATTACTTGTTATTTTTGGGAGAATAAATTAATACTTTGCATGATTATATAAAGCATAGTGTTGTATACAACCAGTAAAAAATGCAAACGACTAATGTTGAAAATAAATGCAGCAATTACAAAAATTGGGTTACAACCACTAAAAGAGCGCCATATTAAACGCACGTCTAACTGCTTATTTCGTCACGTGTTCACCCACATAACACAGACACATGGTAACCACATGGTAATCATGAGGGCTGCCCACCTTTCCCACATGGTGCCCACATGGTTTTGGAAGAGGTTTCCACCTGGTTTAACATATGGACTAGCGAGCCCACCTTCTGCTACCTCCTTAAACCCACATGGTTGGCCTTATGGGTATGCCACGTCATCCCCATGTTCACTTGTGCCCACCTCAGCCCACATGGGACCCATTCCAATCCCATGTGCAAGCCCATGCTCATGTTGAGTCCACGTAAGCCCATGTGGTAACCACATAGGTGAGTTATGTGGGCATTGAATAGCTGTTATATGTAGAGGATCTACGGACATATAATCACAACAAGCAGTACGCAAAATATGTTTTATATTCCATTGCAAAACAAAACAAAAAATATGGGAAAAGTTCGGAGTTTGATAAGGACCAAAAATACTTGCAAGCAGCTTGCAAGTACCGGTCGTTTAAAGCGTGGATCGGTTATGAACTTTAACTTGAGATATATTTTAGTAAAAAAAAAAAAAAAAAAATGTAACGAATTTACAACATACTTTGGTCTCGTCTATCTGTTGTATGATAAATCCGGGTGTTTGCAAACGCCCTGGGATTTCCTAGGGCGTTTGCAAACGCCCTGACTGACCAGGGCGTTTGCAAACACCCTAGGGTGTTTGCAAACACCCTGGTCTGTTAGGGTGTTTGCAAACACCCTAGGGCGTTCGTAACCACCCTAGGGTGTATGCAATCATCCT
>VOPJ01015827.1:0-23634 GCA_014673585.1 Semibalanus balanoides | reverse complement strand
TTGATAGCGCTGTTGGTTTGTGAGCTATTGTGAAAATCCCTGAGGGGGGGGGGGGCGTTTTTCGCCCCCCCCACCCAATGGCGGGTTAACAGAGCTGTTGAGTTATTTCATACTTACGATGTTACACGATGTAATGATTTTCAATGTTTGTATATTTTTCCCTGTTGTTAACTACGTCACAGATAGTAGCATCGTAACGATTGCAGGTGATTGGGGCTTACAAATGTACGCGAATAACACTGTTTTCTACTGTAGGTGTGGCTCTTGATGATTGGCCGGCCTTCCACCTGTGGATGGGTCCGGGCAACGAAGGTAGAATACGCTCATTATAAGTTCACATACAAAATTGGTAGTTCAGTCTGAAATCGAGACCCAAAATACACATTACCTCCTCAGTCAACGTCCATAACAGAGAAACGGGTTCAGTGATGAAGTCACTAGAGTTTATTATAATCCAACTGATGACAATACCGAACTGCCCAGTGACTGCTGGAGGTGCTGGGTGGAAACTCCTCTGTAACCGTACCGCACGTCCCAATTCAACGCCACCGCGGCGGTCGATACGGTGACCACACAACACCGCCACCGCCACACACTGTCCGACAGAAAGTTCTGAGAGAGTTGCAGAGACGGCCCGTCGCCCGGGTCACAACACCGACACCGCCACACACTGTCCGACAGAGTTCTGCGACAGTTGCAGAGACAGCCCGTCGCCCGGGTCAGCTTTCAAGGTCCGCCGCGCCACTGCGTTTTTCACTGCCTACTTCCACAGCTTCTTGATGGACATGTTCTTCTCCGAGTCCTTCTGCATGATCTTGGCCACGGCCATCTCGAAGTCCTCCTGGTTGACATGCACTCGCCGCTCGCGCAGGGCATACATGCCGGCCTCCGTACAGACACCCTGCGGGACAGAGGGCAGACAGACACGTCAGGTCGGCAGGCAGACAGTCAGAACAGGCCTCCCAGAACAGACCAGGCCACTGGCGGTCATCTCCCGCACAGAGATCAACCGGAACAAAACACTAAGTACTCGGTCAACACAAAGCTAACCTCTAAATCGACATCAGCACAATAGATGTTAGCCTCTGGGACGCAGTTCCGAGGTTTCCGGAGTCATTTGAACTAAGCCAGTTGCTTACAGCAGCAAATACAAACCCTGAGCGATGCTCCGGTGGTAACGCAGATATCAGTGGCCCCGTCCGGTTCGTCAGAGACCCAGCCCTACTCCCGGTGCCGCTCGTCCCGTTTCACAGCCCGGTGGTCCACGTTACCGCTGGCTGGCCCGGCTGATAGGGTGGTCCACGTTACCGCTGGCTGGCCGGGGGTGATAGGGTGGTCCACGTTACCGCTGGCTGGCCCGGGTGATAGGGTGGTCCACGTTACCGCTGGCTGGCTCGGCTGATAGGGTGGTCCACGTTACCGCTGGCTGGCCCGGGTGATAGGGTGGTCCACGTTACCGCTGGCTGGCCGCGGCTGATGTGGTCCACGTTACCGCTGGCTGCCTCTGGCTGATAGGGTGTCCACGTACCCGCTGGCTGGCCGGAGTTGATAGGGTGGTCCACCGTTACGCTTGGCTGGCCCCGGCTGATAGGGTGGTCCACGTTACCGCTGGCTGGCCGGCTGATAGGGTGGTCCACGTACCGCTGGCTGCCTCGGCTGATAGGGTGGGTCCACGTTTACCGCTGGCTGCCGGGTGATAGCGTGGGTCCACGTTACCGCTGGCTGGCTCGGCTGATAGGGTGGTCCAACGTTACGCGGGCTGGCCCGTGATAGGGTGGTCCACGTTAAAACCGCGGCTGCCCGGGGCTGATAGGGTGGTCCACGTTACCGCTGGCTGGGGCCCGGCTATAGTGGTCCACGTTAACCGCGTGGCCCGGGTGATAGGTGCGTCCACGTTACCGCTGGCTGGCCGGGTGATAGGGTGGGTCCACGTTACCGCTGGCTGCCCGGGTATAGGGTGGTCCACGTTACCGCTGGCTGGCCCGGGGTGAGGTAGGGCTGGGCCACGTTTACGCTGGTCTGGCCCGGGTGATAGGTGGTCCACGTTACCGCTGGCTGGCCCCGGCTGATAGGGTGGTCCACTGTTACCGCGGCGGCCGGGTGATAGGGTGGTCCCTACCGCTGGCTGTGCCCGCTGAATAGGGTGGTCCACGTTAACGGCTGGCTGCCCGGCTGATGGGTGGTCCACGTTACCGCTGGCTGGCCCGGCTGATAGGTGCGTCCGACGTTACCAGCTGGCTGGCCCGGCTATAGGGTGGTCCACGTTACCCGCTGGCTGGCCCGGCGCTGATAGGGTGGTCCACGTTACCGCTGGCTGGCCCGGCTGATAGGGTGGTCCACGTTACCGCTGGCTGGCCCGGGGGATAGCAGCGTCCAAGCGCCGACACCGCCGAACGCCACGCCCCGGCCATACGTCTGTACTGGAAGGAGGTACCCGCCCACCTGAACTGGACAGAGGTACCCCCACCCCACCCCCACCTATACTGGACAGAGGTACCCGCCACGCCCCGGCCATACGTCTGTACTGGACAGAGGTACCCGCCATGCACTGGACAGAGGTGCCTGTGACGACGCCCACCTGTACTGGACAAAGGTACCTAGAGGATGTACTGTGACGCCGCCAACAACAATCCGGGTGCAGGACGATGGATGGCCAACTGACGCGAACACCGAACTTAATGATTAATTTTGAGAGCAGGTTCATCTTCGCCAAATGTCCGCTGTCATGAATGACCCAGCTCCAAAGGATAACCGTTACCAGTCTTCCGGAAAGTATGCACGCAGAATGTACGTCGCAGACATATATTGCAGAATATTGCTCCGCCTGACAGATGGCGAGATACTTCGGAGACTAGTGGTACAGCAAGTGGAACGACATACTCAGACCAGCGTGTCGGTGCCGCGTAGGACCGGGCCGGGCCGATCCCACCGCCGGCTCGTTATCAGAAAAACAAGCGCCCATCTAAACCTTAGCGTATGTTGTGCCGGGTAGGAACTCGGCTCTGTACAGAGCCGTGTGCTAGGTCTTTTGTTTGTGCCGTCCCTGTAGGACGAGCTCTGTACAGAGCCCTACCGTGCTTGGTTTGTTGTAGCGTCCGCTGTAGGACGGCTCTGATGTACAAGAGGCCGTATTCTCATTTTCTGTCTCTTAAGTGTGTTTTTGTTGCCCACTGTAAAGGAGAAAAGAACCGTGCGCTGTCTTACTGACCCGCCTCTGTACAGAGCCTCTTGTGTTCCGCGTCTACCACGAAGAGAAGCCGTTGCCCCACACTGTAGGACGGCTCTATGAGTACAGAAGCCGCTGTGTGTGTGCACGCTTGATCGTAGGACGGCTGCTGTTTACAGAAGCCCGGCTGTATCTTGACTCGTCGTTTGCCACCTGAAGAGAGCCAATATCGTGCCGCTGCTAGATGCGGCTCTGTACAGAGCCGGTTTGTGCCACTGAAAGAGAGCCTGCCGCTGAATAGACGGCTCGATGTACAGAGCCGTGTGTTGTGCGCGTAGGGCGGCCTTCATGTACAGGCGCCGTGTGTTTGTGCCGCTGTAGGGCGGGCTCT
The DNA here is from genome assembly GCA_014673585.1 of Semibalanus balanoides. NCBI lineage: Eukaryota > Metazoa > Arthropoda > Thecostraca > Balanomorpha > Balanidae > Semibalanus > Semibalanus balanoides. The sequence continues at coordinate 20,077 of VOPJ01015827.1, read as the reverse complement.
GTACAGGGCGGTGTCGTTGTGCCGCTGTAGAAAACGGCTCTGTACAGGGCCGTGTATGTGCCGCCCGTCCGCAGTGTGTTGCGGCCGTTCCGGTGAATCCGGAGGAAGACCGGCTGTGTGTGCGGCCTGAATTGGTCGGCCATTTCGACAAGTGCCCCCCCGGCCCCCCCCCCCCCGTGGCCCCCCCCCCTGGCCCCCCGGGGGGGCCGACCATCAGTCAGCGGCGCTATTGGTTTGAGCTGGCGGCCGGGGGACGTGCTGCAGACTCGGCCTCTGAGCCGCCGTAATTGGTGACAGCCGGAGCCAGACGGGCAAGTGACAGCCACCTTACAGCCCACACGTGTCGCGTACAACGAGCCACACTGGCAGCCACTACACGCTACCGGCACGGGTACGGCCGGGAGCGGTGCTCGGGAACGCCAGCGGCCAGTCGTGCAGCTCAACGATACGGCCGGAGCGGTCGCTGGGAACGCAGCCGGCCAAGTCGGTGCAGCTCAACATACGTGCGCGGAGCGGTGCTCAAGGGGACGGCCAGCGGCCCAGTCGTGCACCTCAACATCACGCCGGAGAAGCGGTGCTCGGGGACTGGCCAGCGGCCAGTACGTGCCCCCAGGCTCCCAACAACAAAACGCCGGAGAGCGGTGCTCGGGGACCCCAGCGGCCAGTCGTGCAAGCTAACATACCGGCCGGAGCGGTGCTCGAGGGACGCCAGCGCCATGTCGTGCAGCTCAACATACCGGGCCGAGCGAGTGCTCGGGGACGCCAGCGGCCAGTCGTGCGCAGCTCAACATACGGCCGGAGCGGTGCTCGGGACGCCAGCGGGCCAGTTCGTGCAGCTCAAATTACGGCCGGAGCGGTGCTCGGGGACGCCAGCGGCCAGTCGTGCAGCTCAAACATACGGCCGGAGCGCGGGTCTCGTGGGACCCAGCGGCCTAGTCGTGCAGGCTTCAAACATACGGCCGGTAGCGTGGCTTCGGGGACGCCAGGCGGCCAGTCGTGCAGCCTTCAACATACGGCCGGGAGCGGTGCATCGGGGACGCCAGCGGCCAGTCGTGCAGCCTCAACCATACGGCCGGAACGGTGCTCGGGGACGCAGCGGCCAGTCGTGCAGCTCAACAGTATACGGCCGGAGCGTGCTCGGGGACGCCAGCGGCCAGTCGTTTTGCAAGCTCAACAGAGACCCGGAGCGGTGCTCGGGGACGCCAGCAGGCCAGTCGTGCAGCCTCAACATACGGCCGGCGCGTGCTTCGGGGCGCCAGCAGGGCAGAGTCGTGCAGCTCAACAGAGACCCGGAGCGGCTGCTCGGGGACGCCAGGCGCCAGTCGCTTCGTGCAGCTCAAACATACCTATTGCCGGAGCGGTGCTCAAGGCGGACGCAGCGGCCAATCGTCGCAAAGCTCCACTCAAACAGAGACCCGGAGAGGCCGCCGGGTCTCCGGTCGGCCGTCCTCCGGCCGTCAGTCTTCCGGTTCCGGCGCCGTGAACAGTCCCCATTCTGACGGGCACGCCGCGGACAGTTACCTCATTCTGACGGCCGCCGCGCAGTCACCTCATCTTGACGGCACCGCGGCGGACAGTTCACCTCATCGACGGCGCGCGGACAGTCACCTATCTGACGGCGCCCCGCGACAGTCACCTATCTGACGGCGCCGCGGACAATCACCTCAATGTCTGATCGGCACCGGGCGGACAGTCACCTCATCTGACGGTCGCCGCGGACAAACTCACTCAGTCTGACGGCACGCCGCGGACAATCACCTCATCTGACGGCGCCGCGGAAAGTTCACCTCAATCTGACGGCGCCGCGGAACAGTCCAACCTCATCTGACGGCGCCGCGGGACAGTCACCTTCATACTGACGGCGCGCGGACAGGTACCTCATCTGACGGCGCCGCGGCGGACAAGTTCACCTCATCTGACGGCGCCGCGGCGGACAGTCACCTCATCTGACGGCGCCGCGGCGGACAGTCACCTCATCTGACGGCACCGTGGCGGACAGTCACCTCATCTGACGGCACCGTGGCGGACAGTCACCTCATCTCCGCCGAACGTCGCCAAACCGGGATCGATGGCGTGTGAAATGGCCACGCCGAGCGTCGTCTCCGCGGCGCCGCCGCCACCGATGGAGCTGGAGCAACTTGTGCAACTGCAACTTGTGCAAGCAACTGGAGCAACAACAAAAAGGAACAGTTACCGGGCGGAGTTTCGTCCCAGGTCAGCGCGATGACGGCCGGACGGCTGATCGGCGCCGCCCCGAGCAACAGGTGGTGCCGGCGTCGGCAGCAGCCAACCGAGACCGGCCGTCAGAGCCAGGCCAGAGCCGAGCAACAGGTGGTGCCGGCGTCAGCAGCAGCCAACCTCTGACCGGCCGTCAGAGCCAGGCCAGAGCCGAGCAACAGGTGGTGCCGGCGTCGGCAGCAGCCAACCTCTGACCGGCCGTCAGAGCCAGGCCAGAGCCGCGCAGCAGACGACCAGTTCAGTCCCGGACCATACCACAGCAGTAGTCAGATTCTCCAACCACGTAGTGATACGTCGCCTGGCGCCAGCGTCACTCCCACAGACCCGACGCCAGCGCCGCTCTCCCTCAGACCTAGCGCCACTCTCTCTTAGACCCGACACCACCGCCGCTCCGCCGCCCTTTCTGAGACCCGGCGCCAGCGCCGTTCTCTCTGAGACCCGGCCGCTCTCTCTTAGCGACCCGGCGCCAGTGCCGCTCCGCCGCCCTCTCTGAGACCCGGCGCTGCTCTCGCTGAGACCCGGCGCCAGCGCCGCTCTCTCTTAGACCCGGCGCCAGTGCCGCTCCGCCGCCCTCTCTGAGACCCGGCGCCAGCGCCGCTCTCTCTTAGACCCGGCGCCAGTGCCGCTCCGCCGCCCTCTCTGAGACCCGGCGCTGCTCTAGCTGAGACCCGGCGCCAGCGCCGCTCTCTCAGCGACGTGACGCCGGTATATCGATCGCGCACCGCCGGCAGAGCTGTAAATGCGCCGCGCCTCCCCGGCTCGGCTGAGCCCGGCGGCGGCTCAGTCCGCCTACAGGCCGGCTCCTCTCCTTCTCAGCTGCAGCTCTGGCTCCGGCCAGCCCAGCCCAGCCCAGCCCAGCCCAGCCCAGCCCAGCCCAGCCCAGCCCAGCCCAGCCCAGCCCAGCCCAGCCCAGCCCAGCTCCGGCCAGCCCAGCCCAGCCTTGCCACAGCCCAGCTCCGGCCAGATTTGTCCCAAGTTATGACTACAGTGCAGCGACTCATGGATCATAAGGTTACTCTTAACAGCTGCAGGGCACATGTGAAACTGAAAATGTAAAACCAAGAATTTCGCCCATCGTCCAGCTCGGCATAGCCATTAAAGGTGAAGCGGATATTGCAGGCAAGCAGACGTATAGCAGACGACCCGATTCTCATTTAGAGTGACATAAGCTTTGGCTCTCAGAATGAAAGGGCATGTCTTAAGCCGCTTAGCTTGGCACATCCTGCCTCGTTTGACAGAGAGTCGACATCAGACTCAGGCTATTCCTCGAAAGCAGACCAGGATATCGGCCGAGAACGGACCAGGATATCCATCGACAACAGACCAGAATATCCGTCAAATCCAGACCAGGATATCCGTCGAAAACAAACCAAGATATCTGGTCGACAGCAGAGCAGGACGTCCGTCGGCAAGAGAACATGCCATCCGTCGAGAACAAACGGTGATATCGGTCGGCAACAGGCCAGAATATTAATTAACAGATCAGGACATGCATCGACAGCAGACCAGGATACTCGTCGATAACAGACCAGGCTTTTGATCGACAGCAGACCAGGCTTTGATTCACAACAGACCAGACTTTGATCCACAGCAAACCAGGCTTTGCTCCACAGCAAACCAGGCTTTGATCCACAGCAGACCAGGCTTTGATCAGCAGACCAGGCTTTGATTCACAGCAGATGAGGCTTCGATCAACAGCAGATTAGGCTTTGATCAACAGCATACCAGGACACCATGTCACAGGTCGGTTGCAGACTGGAATACCATGTCACAGGTCGGTTGCAGACTGGAATACCAGTTACCACCACCAGACTGGAATACCAGTTACCACCACCGAACAACTACCACACGGACAGCACACAGCCCACCCGACACCAGACCAGGCCTCAGGGCGTGTCCGACACAGGCCTCTCAGACACATGTGTGCACCGTCCGGCGGTGAGCCGAGACGTGCCGTCTGACGATCACCTGAGCGGCGGCTGCCACACTGCCGGCGTCCGGCTAAGACGGGGGCGGCATGATTAGACGATGGCCGGCAATCGACCTGGCCGTCACCACCAGACGAGCGGCGCTCCGGCGGCCGATCTGGCCGTCACCACCAGACGAGCGGCGCTCCGGCGGCCGACCTGGCCGTCACCACCAGGCGAGCGGTGCTCCGGCGGCCGACCTGGCCGTCACCACCAGGCGAGCGGTGCTCCGGCGGCCGACCTGGCCGTCACCACCAGACGACCGGCGCTCCGGCGGCCGACCTGGCCGTCACCACCAGGCGACCGGCGCTCCGGCGGCCGACCTGGCCGTCACCACCAGGCGGCGGCCGACCTGGCCGTCACCATCAGGCGAGCGGCGCTCCGGCGGCCGAGCACGGGGATACGTCGATACAGCGGAGACGGCCGTGACACAGCCGTCACCGGTCACCGGAACGTGTCACTGGACTCCATCACTGGTCACACCCGTCACCACCAGGCCCCGTCACCACCAGGCCCAGTCACCACCAGACCCAGCCACTAGTAACCGATGATCGGTGATCAGACCCGGTGACCGGTGACCGGACCCGGTGATCGGTGATCGGACCCGGTGATCGGTGACCGGACCCAGTGATCGGTGACCGGACCCGGTGATCAGATCAGATTAAATTTCTAATTAATTAATTACTTTTCATTTTTGGGTGCGATGTTTATTTAAATGACATCGACAAAAACAACAACATAGAACCCGCCTTGCACGAGCACAATAGCAAAGGCTGAATCTCTACCCCCGACCTCTACTTCAATGCGTCAGGTGAGATTATTCGTAAGCTGGCAGCACCTGTTGACAGCTTTGTAAAATTGGGTGGCTGAGTACCAATCTAACATACTATTTAAAGAATTTGTCTGTCTGTCTGTTCGTCCAAACCCAATTTTTGTCATTACAACATTGTATCAATTCGAAATGTTATGTAAGTTTGACACATTAGCATATAACAGTATCTAAGAAATTAATTTTGAAGACCAAATGATAAAATCTACGTGTGTATCTATGTGCCCCTCATTTCCCAACATCAAACTGTCTTCCTACACGTTAAAATCATGTCTGTGTTATAAAAATAACGCGATTTTTATTTCTCCGTATTACACGCCATCTGTTAGCGGAACTTTAACTGCAAGCAGGGCTGTGTAGTCGGAGTCGGAGTCGAAGTCGGTCGGAGTCGGTGATTTTGACCGGAGTCGGAGTCGGAGTCGGTAAAATTTTGCCGACTCCGACTCCGGCTGTCAGTTTTGGGCGGGGGCGGGGCAAGTCATTTTCAAGTGGATTTATAGGATTTTTAAAGGACCTCGCTTCTATTGCCGATGGCTTTAAAAAGGTAATCCTTCATTTTGGGCTTCTCGTCCGTTATATATATTATTTTTAATAATTGAGTTGTGTCACCACAATAACTAGATAGAACCAGGTATGTCGGTCGGATACAAAGCCACAGTAGCCAACGATCATATACCATTGTCATGATAAATTAATTTGTAAAAAAAATGAACGGTTTTAAAAGAGGTGTGAAGATTGCGCGGCGGGTTTTAAGTATTTGCTCCATTCCATAACTGTAGTAAACATTTAATCATTGCTTAATATTATCAATCATGCTGATAGTGTCACAAAACCCCAGTTTGTATAAGCTTCAATAATTTTGTAATAAAAGATTATGGTGAGAAAAGAACGGTATTTCTAATTAAACGTTTCTTCAATCATAAGAGCACCAATCTTGTTTTCTTCTTGCAAGCGGGTAACTTTCCTGCAGGTGATTACTTCTAGTATCTGCTGACAAATTGGTCCCCTAATAACCATGGTCTAAATTTAGCGCCGCTGGCGCGTTTCGTATTCCCGATATTCTCGAAAGCCCCCAGTTGGGAGAGATCAAAACAAACCCCCGCCAAGGCGAAGTGTAAACGGAAATACTTAAAGACACTGCCTCTTCCGGATATGATATCTCAAAAAACAGCTTAAACAAGGCCTACGGACCACGTATGATTTTTGAATTTCCATTAAGCTTCTTATGCCAAACAGCGCAAATAACCAAAAAAACAATCATTTATTTTCAATTACTTATAAGAATCTAAAAACTGTTTCGATTTTATCTCACCACTACGTACATGGCAAGCGTTTTGCTCAAGTTAACGTAATCCACAGAGGAAGGGTATATTCCACGGACCAACCGTCAAGCTGACGCTATTGCAATTGGGATGAGACGCCGATGCGCTTATTTACATTGTGGTCCTGTAACTGATCTAGCGCATTGCCCGCATTTGAGTCTGCATGGAAAGTAACCAGACTCTTTTCCATTCTGTATCTCCGGAATCGGAGGACCAATCATAAGACAACCTGGGGTCGGGAATAAAACTTCATTAATGCTGGGAAATCAAAAATCCCTTGTAAAAGTTTAAACAAACTTTCTGTGCAAGTCGAAGTTTTGCTTCCTTTCACCGTAACAACATCTTTTCAGAACTTCAGGCATAATTTAAGACATGAAATGTTTTCTGAGCACTTTACAAATTTGGGCTTAGAATGCTTAAGCAAAAAAAAATCACTAATTTCATAGTTGCACAAGGCTGCAATTAATGTATTTTGGTACGTATGGTAGCGAAACTCGTCAATCTCATTGGCTGGAAGAAACTGAACTTGAACGGCGATATCTGGCAGACTGGGCGCGAATTAAAAAAAACGGACTCATGTGCTTATCAAATTCGGCTGTTCTTACATAATCAAATTTACTTTGATGGACAGTGTCCACTTTAAAGCAAGCCTTATTATGTGATTCCTCCACTGAGGGCTTTCGAGAATTCGGGGAAAACGTCGGTGCGCAGCGGCGCTAATTACACATCTATTAGGGAACGCATTATAAACTTGGGAGAACTTTTGAGGCCCCTTCGTCTCAGGTCGGGTAAAAATAATATTTCTATAACCCGCGGCCCGCACTGGGGGGGGTTTGAACCCCCCTTTCATGTTTTATCAAGATAACGAAAAAACGGGCGGCGCGTAGCGCCGCCAAATTGACAATAATTTCACTGATTCATTCCGGACATTTGCGAAATTTCAAGTTTCGTGTCAGGTCAGGTCAGGTGCACCAGGTCAGGTCCAAGTGACCTACCTACAAAAACGTTCGGTTCGTGCCAACTGCAGTTTTTAAGGATCGATATTTCAACACTACTTAGGGTACATTAGGTCTTAGTTTATCTACAAAATGTTAGCTCGGATTTTTGTATCGGTGACCTTAGGTGTGTCAATTTTGCGATCTCCCCATTAAGTCAATGAGAAAATAATCAAAGCTTCTTGTCGCGATATCGTTCCATTTCCTTCTGGATTATGTTATCATATGATATTAGTATGATCCAAGTGCAGGTTTTTCTCAGGGAACATTACGGGGTCATCTGAGTCATTCCGAGGTCACCTACATTCTTTTCGTCAATAACTCTGGCCATAATGAAGATAAGAGAACTGCAACTACACCAGGTTGTGTTTGTTCTCAAACAGCATCTACTGAATGCAGCATGACCTATGCTGATTGGGTCACCATGACCTTGACCTGTGGTCATTTTGAAGTTGACCTAACATGAATTTAAATTGTACATATTTCAAAGCCCTTGACGAGACAAACACGATGGTGTAAACAGCTAGGCATAAACTCTGTTAGGTAAGAAGTTTATTCACGAAACTCATTTTTTGCCAAAATCCAGCCTTATTTGACTTTAATGACCTCAGAGCCTAAACGTATTGACCAGAGGTCCAATTTGAAGTGCCTGGGTGCGATTGCAATTTCATTGGCTAAGCGATTGTTCTTTTGAACGATTTGTTTCAGATAGCATAGTTTCTGAGATATTTGGGGTTCTTGAACGATTCCTAAAACTTGAAAAATTTGACCTTCGATGACCTTGTGGTGACCTGAGTTTTTGACGTGAGCGAAAAAGTATAAAACCAAATTTGAAATGCTTTTTGATAACGGTTCGAACAGTGTCTTTTGTTTTGGTCGACGTGCAGGGAGGCCGAAGTTAGAGGGGTGTCAAACACTCCCCCCCCCCAGTCCGGGCGAAGGAAAGCCAGAGGGCCCAGTTGGGGCCCGCGGTTAACCCGCGCCCCACTGGTGGGGTGTGTTTTGAACACCCCCTCATGTTTTTTCCAGATAACGGAAAAAACGGGCGGGCGCGTAGCGCCGCCAAAATTTGGCATACACTATTCACGATTCTTTCCGGACATTTTTTGCGAAAATTCAAAGTGGCCGTGTCAGGTCACAGGTCAGTCAAGTGACCCTACCATACAAAAACGTTTGCGGTCGTGCCATAACTACAGTTTTTAAAGGATCGATATTAAACTATTCAGGATTCAATTAAGTCATTAGTATCTACAAAATGTATATTTGGGATTTTTTTGTATGCGGTGACCTTAGTACGGGTCAATTTATGCGATCTCCCACATATGAAGTCAATAGAGGAAATAACAGAATGCTTTCTTTTTTAGTCGGAGCGATAATTCAGTTCCCATTTTCCTTCTTGGATGAGTTATCATATGAATTATGCATGATCCAAGTGCAGGTTTTGCCAGTGAACATAACGGGGTCTTCTGAGGTCATCCGAGTCCACCAACCCTTTTCGTTCAATAACCTCTGCCATAATTGCGATTGAGAACTGCAACTTTCACCAGTATGTTTGTCTCGGTCAAGACACATCTAACTGATATGCAACATGACCTCTTTGGGTCAACACTTGGACCTTGGACTGAGGTCATTTTTTTAAGTTGACCTACAAGTGATCAAAATTTGTACCATATTTTCAAAGCGCCATTGAGCAAGACAAACACGATGGCGTTAAACAGTATGGCGTTACTTTGTTAGGTAAGAAGTTAATTACGAAAATATTTTGCCAAAATCAGCTTTTTGACCTTTAATGACCTCTAAGAGCCCTAAATATTGGGGACCTGAGGTCAATTTGAGGACTAGATGCAGATTGCAAATCATTGGCTAGCGATTGTCTTTTGAACTGTTTGTTGTCTAGATAGCCATAGATTTCCGGATATTGGGGTTTCTGGAGCAATGTCCTAAGCTTGAAAAATTACCTTCGATGACCTCTAAGTGACCTGAGTTTTTACGTGAGCGAAAAAAAAGTTCTGAATAGTTTTCGCAATGGTATTTCTTGATAGCGGTGTCGAACAGTGTCTTTATTTTTGGTCTACGTGCCAGTGGGAGCCGATTAGAGGGGGTTTTCAACACCCCCCCAGCTCGGGCGGAAGGAATGCAGAGGGGGCCAGTCGGGCCGCGGTTAAGGAAAGTGTTGTGGTCGTGCCGAAAGCCCACAGGTTTCGACCACATGATTTAAAACGTTCTAGAGATATAATCAGAATAAATTGCTACAAAGTTATAGGTATCTCAATTGTTATATTGGTAATATAAGGTCAGATCGATTTCGTGACCTCCCCATCACCTATAGATAAATGGGAAAATATGCAAACGCTTCCTTTTTAGAGGATATGTATTAAATCAGGCCAACTCGTTCAGGACAATATTATGTATGCTCATTCATGATGACCCAGGTTCAATTTACTCAGTGACCCTTCCAGCTGAGATCATTTGAGGTCACCAACACTTTTTGCTGACAACTCATTAACCCATCTTTATTGAATAAGATATCCACTAAAACGTTTTGGAAGAAAACATCAGCGTCAGCTTTGACATGAGTTAAAAATTTGAGGTCACAGACGGTGATTGGATTTTTAAGAGTTTTATTTTTGTTTTGCTTCTGAATGCCATAGTTTCCAAGATATTCGGGGCTCTGAAGCAAAGTCGTAAAATAAGAAATGCTGTCATTTGAAGCCCTCTGGTGACCTCAATAATGAAATTCCCCCCCCCCCAACAAAACAGAACAAAAAAACAATTGGTTGCAATTGGTTTTATTACAACTTTTGCCATCTTTTTGGCGTCTTCCTAGCCCTTTTCGTTTACGAGTTACTGGGGGGTCTTTTTGACCCTCCACTGAAGCGAAGTTGCTTTAGAAGCTCACCCGGGCGCGTGTCAAAGGTCGGAGTCGATCTCGGAGTCTGAGTCGGAATCGACTCCGGAGGGTCGGGGTCGGAGTCACCTGCAGACGGCTCGACTCAGCAGCCCTGACTACAAGTACGTCGAACAAGCGAATACGAGGTGGCGCTGGTAGGTGGCGCAGCCAGCACATATGATAGATGGCGCTAGGGAGTACTTTAACGTGAAACGTTAAAAAAGTTGTCTACATAGATTGTCAGAGCGGACGGGTTAGCACTAGTATGCAGTGTTGGATTTCTGGCCGTTTTCTGGTCCGGTATTTTGCTCTCTTCAGTGAGTTACTCCCGTTCGGCCTCAGCCCTTTCGGTTATCTATTTCTTAAGATCTAACTATTCCTTACAAACTAGTATTGGGCTTTAAATTACAACTTAGGGTTCAGCGAACGCGTGCCGAAGTAAACACCAGTTGAGATGCAAAAACTTTGTTCAACAAGTGAGTTCATATCTGAACCCCAGAATAGTAATCTGGACTACAGAATTAATAGGGTATATTTTAGCGGATATGTACTTATACTTGGAATTATGTATTATATTTAATAATCTAGGTTATTCTAGATTCCAAGGAATTATAACTCAGTTGTGCACAAAGTTTGCACCTCCACGGGGAATGCGGCGGCAGCATGACCCGGCGGATTAGCCTTGACCCGAAGGGCTGAGGCCGAAAACGAGGTTAACTCATTGAAGAGAGCAAAGTACCGGGACCAGAAAGCGGCCAGAAATCCAACACTGCTAGTATGTGCAGTGTGCACTAATGCCAATATACCATCGCAGCTGCAGACGTCGTCCGTCATATACCGTCACAGTTGCATACCGTCAACTGTCAGGTCAGCACCAGATGTCCTCTATGCAGCCCCATCATACGGCTATCAAAGTTATTTTAATAATCCCAAAGGTAATATAAAACGTTCTAGAAATTCAGCACACATTGCTCTAAGCTGCGAAAACATGACGTCATAAGCCTGAGCGCCGTCTTCTCGGCAAGCTGTTCCGTTCCGCCAATGACTGACCTTGACCTCGGCGCCTGATGCGCCCGGCATCAGCTCGGCGATCTTCCGCAGGTTGATGCCGCGCGTCAGGTTCATCTTGCGCGAATGGATGCGCAGGATGTCGAGTCGCGCCTCTTCGTTGGGCGGCGGGAACTCGATCTTGCGGTCGATCCGACCGGGCCGCAGCAGCGCCGAGTCCAGTATGTCGATACGGTTTGTCGCCATGATCACCTGCAGGTCACGACAGGTCAGGTCAATGGTTAGAACTCGATTGGGATTGAGACAATCAATATTTGGATAGGTTTGATAAATGAAGCTGTGATGCTAGTTTTGCTAAAAATGTTGATGAATTTAATGACTTATCAACCCTCAAATTGTGCAAAGCGGCATTTTGCATAAATGAAGCGTAAATGAGGCCGACGTTTGTCCAGCCGGCCGGTGAGCGGCGCATCACTCGGCCGCGGTCAGTGTGCCGGTACCGCCTCAAGCAGTGCCACCCGGCCGCCGGCACCGCCGGCGCTGCCGGTGTCGCTACATAAGGTGGGACGACCAGAACGCCATTAGTGGCGGACAGAGAGGTCCGAGCAGCGCCCGGTACCGCCACTCGGCACCGCAGTGTCCCCACCCGCCCCACAGGTCCACAGCGCGGGCCCGCGGTACCACCACCCGGCACCGCAGCTGTCCCCACCCCGTCCCCACAGTCACACAGCGCGGCCGCCGGGTACCACCACCACGGCACCGCAGTGTCCCACCCCGTCCCCCACAGTCCACAGCGCCGGCCCGAGTACCGACACCCGGCCACCCAGGTCCCCACCCCGTCCCCACAGTCCACAGCGCGGCGCCCGGTACCGACACTCGGCACCCAGGTCCCCACCCCGTCCCCACAGTCCACAAGCGCGGCGCCGGGTACCACCACCCGGCACCGCAGTGTCCCCACCCCGTCCCCACAGTCCACAGTCCACAGCGCGGCGCCGGGTACCACCACTCGGCACCGCAGTGTCCCCACCCCGTCCCCACAGTCCACAGCACGGCGCCGGGTACCGACACTCGGCACCCAGGTCCCCGTCCCCACAGCGGTGAGACGCCATGTCAGACCACACAGACGCCAGAGCACCGCAACGACATCCCACCAATATACACCAGGGGCAAACGGAGCTCGGAATGGGAATTTTGCGCTGTGGATCGTGACCGGAGAACGGAATCCTCGCCAATCAAGCGGATGTTCGGGAGTGCCCAGCATCTCAACTCGGAATCAGAAAACGCCTCAGTACCCTGGAGCCATCAGAAGGCAGCTACAAGGTGAAGCTTTACAGCTAGATGATTCTCTATTGTGCATATATTTACTGAGAGCAGTACACAGTTTTATAGAAATGACTGAACACAGCAGAGTACCTATCACAAAACAACTAAACAAATGCGCTGCAATGTGACCTGCGCTACCACGATGCCTCGATGCAACCAAACAGTTGGGTTCAGAGGAGAAGATGTATGACAGGTAGCATTAGTTCTGCGTTCCCCCTAACGTCTGCGGGTGCTGTGTGGGCCGCCATGGCAGTGTATTCGGCCTGTACTGTGTGGGCCGCCATGGCAGTGTATTCGNATTTGTATAATTCATGTCATATAAACCTGCAGGGGCGTGTTCAGGCACAGGAAAAGGGGGTGATTAACATAGTGATGACAATATGCCAGCGATTACGGTCGAATGGAAAGATATCTTATAAGTAGAGAAGCCTATATGTGGTAAGGGAAGGGTATGACGTAATTTTTTGGCAGTGGCGGGCTCAGGAATCTAAGTAAGGGGGCCATATTGTTGCAAGGAAACTAAGGTGCTTTTGACAACAATTACATAATATACTGCAGTTTTTGGATAAAACACGCACCACAGGATACTCTACGAACGAGGATAATGGGCGACTCCAGGTAGGTTATGAGGTGGGGTAACAAATGTGAATTGAAGTTGCAAGTAAAAAGTCACTGTTGACTAGTTGCGCAGGGCTGCGGACTCGGTCGGTTTTCAGGTGACTTCGACTCCGACTCCGATTCCGACTCCGACCCTCCGGAGTCGACTCCAACTGCGACTCCGACTACGAGTCCGGGATCGACTCCGACCTCATATAAGCTGAAGCATAGATAACAGGAGACAGTCTGCTGTTATCTATGGCTGAAGCTATTGTCAACAGGCACAAAGTAACCATCCATAGCAATAATGATCCCGTTTCAATGTTGGAGATTGCTTAATGGAAATATAATATTTTGTTGAAATGGGTAGACATCGTATGACCTTTGCTTTCGATTGTATAGTTTATGAAGTCCGAAATTCCCAATGCAATAATCCACATGAATATTACAAGCAATAACTAAATAATACAGTTAATGAATGGGACCCTTAAAGGGATTATACGGGTTTTTCCCAGAATAATTGAGTTACATAGTAAAACGTACTTATCATGTGGTAGAAGGGCCCCGGTTATACCACATTTTTTCTGGAAAATGCATCTCTTATCGTAAGGGACGTTTCAAAGTGCTCGGTGATTGCCCCGCGTACTTCAGTACTTGCTGAGGTATAGACAGCAGTCTCTGCCACTACGCCCGGAACCACCCGGAACAAGGATAGAAGATATGAAAAAGTGGTGGACAGTAATCCCGATCAAGTACTTCAGTTTCAGATACAAGTCTTTGAAAAGTCAAAGTTTTATAACGCTGCATTAATTGCTGAAATAATGGGATTTAAATGAGGCAACGAGGTCACTTCTAATGATGTCTACAACGTGTTTTAAGCACATACAACTGCAAAAGAGTGCATTTCCTTTCAGGACGGAAACCCGTATAATCCTTTTAACTCGCCTGAGTAGGCTTAACTCGACTTAAAACTTTTTTACAGATACATTTATGGTGTCCATTGCTTGAACCGCCAGACTGGGGGTGGCGAATATCGCCCCCTTGAAGAAGAGCAATCACAGTAGCTCAACCAAAAACTATCAGCGTGGAAACTCTGAGTACCTTCTCTTATATCAATTTGATGTATGCAGAACTAAAACAATTTCGTTGAACATTTTCGAGATATAGCGAAGCTGGTGACGTCATTACACACAAGTTTGACGAAAAAATCGGTTAGATTTTAGCAGATCTTACATGGTCCATATTTTGAGCAGAATGCAAACAAACCATTATAAATTATAAAAACCTGAGGGTTACAATATGGCTATCACATATTTTGAAATACTTCGAGTTCCCCCAAAATAAAACATCTCGGAAACTTGCCGCAAAATAAAAACCAGCAAACATAAAAACAAAACAGAATATGTGTGAGAGAAAAACATATGGGCGATTCCCCCAAAAAATATAGAATGATATAAGCATTTTTTACTGACTTATGGCTCCTAAAGTAGGTATGAGTAATTTATGACGTATTTTTAATTATATTTCCGTTTTGTAATGTCTAGCTACGAACAAATTAACGTCACCACTGCATTTCTGAGGCAAAACTGGTCAATAAGCATGTGTGTTTATTTGTATTTATCAACTTCTAATTTTTATCTTGGCCTGACCCGTGACCTTGAACTGAGCTTGACATCAACTTCACTTAACCCGCGCCCCACTGGGGGGTTGAACACCCCCTCATGTTTTATCAAGATAACGAAAAAACGGCGGCGTGTAGCGCCGCCAAATTTGGCATGAACTATTCACTGATTCTTCCGGACATTTTGGAAAATTCAATTTCGTGTAGGTCAGGTCAGAGTCACCACGTCAGTCCAAGTAGACCCTACCTACAAAAAACGTTTGCGGTCGTGCCATGACTACATTTCTAAGACGATATCAAACTTTAGGATTACATTAGTCATTAGTATACTCAAAAATGTTTGATCTCGGATTTTTGATCGTTGACCTTAGGTCGGGTCAATTTTGCGATCTCCCCATATAAGTCAATTGGAGGAAGAAATAGATCAAATGCTTCTTTTGTCGACGATATCAGTCCATTTCCTCTGGGATGATTGTTATCAATTGATATATATGTATGATCTAAGTGCATTTGTTTTGCTCAGGAACATTACGGGGGTCATCTGAGGTCATCCGAGGTCACAACACCTTTTCGTCATATAACTCTGGCCATATGAATATAGAAGAACTGCAACTTACACCAGTGTGTTTGTCTCGTCAAGACACATCCTACTGATATGCAACATGACCTACGGTCACACTTGACTGACTGAGGTCATTTTTTAAGTTGGGACGTAACATGATAAACAATTGATACAATATTTCAAAGCGCCATTGTACGAAAACAAACACGATGGCCGTAAACAGTATGGCGTTATCTTTGTTTAGGTAAGAAGGTATTTTTACGAAAAATATATTTTGCCCAAATCAGCTTTTTTGACTCTTAATTACCTCTGAGAGTCTAAATTCTTGACCTGAGGTTCAAATTTGAGAAGCTTGGTGCGATTGCAAATTTCATTGGCTAGCGATTGTCTTTTCATGTTTTTCTAGATAGCATAGTTTCGAGATATTTGGGGGTTTCTGGAGCGATGTCCTAAAAACTTGAAAATTGCTTCGAATGACCTCTTGGTGACCTGAAGTTTTGACGTGAGCGAAAAAAAGTATAAAATAGTTTCGAATGATTTTTGATAACGTTCGACAGTTCTTTTGCTTTTGGTCTACGTAACCATGGGGCCGAGTTAGAGGGGGGGGGGTGTTCAAACACCCCCAGTCGGGCGAAGGAAATGCAGAGGCCCAGTGGGGCGCGGGTTAATTGAGATCAGGTGGTAAAATAACTATCACTAATTAGCTCCAGTGTAAAATAATCCATAAAGCATGCTTCGTCCGACTTTTGCAGACCTTTGGCACTTAGTGACCTTTTGTGACCTGACCTTGACCTTAGCCAATAATCCCACTAAAGCTCACCCGGGATGTGTACCTACTATATCTTTTCAGAGCACTTTGGGTGATAATGATCCTAATCGAAACCCTTGAATTCCAAAAGGGCACATGCACTAAGATACCTTGATTTTTACCTTTGACCTGATCGTGACCTGAGATGTCACCTCAAATTAAACATTTCGAGTTAACTTAAAATGCATAGTATTGAGAGCTTTCAAATACAGCCTTGTGCGTCTGGCTGCGAGCATTGTTCAAAAGATAACCAGAGGGCGAATATCGCCCCCTGTCGATGGGGTTCGGCTGAGACCCCAGTCAATAGCGTGTTAAATTTCTGACGGTGGCATCTTGGATCTGCATCCGACGTGGGCAACGACACACCTTAGGTTATTCGCCCATCGTGGCACGTACCCCTTAGCTGAAAATATTTGATTGGCGGGGTAATCGATCCAAACTTAGTCGAAGGGGCATGCTATCTATCGTCATCGCTACCAGTGATTCACTAATATACACATTCAAAATTGTTTGCCCATACGCTGCCCATTACTGTCACCCGGAGTCGGAGTCGGCAAAATTTTACCGACTCCGACCACCGAGGGCCCATGGTGGGCCCTCGGTGCAATAAAGAAGACTCTGAAGCTCCGGGTCATTGTTCATTCCCTTCCGTAACTGGACATTCTTGTCGTTGATTGTCTTCTTGTCGTGTTGTTGTCTTCTCGGTCGGGCCTACGGCCGGCCGTTGCCCAGCGGCTCTCGTGAGAAGGTAGCCGCGGGGCCAAGGGACGCCACAACCCCGCGTCCTGCAGCTGTGATGGCTCCAGATGAATGGTCCGGGAAAGAGATGAGACACCGCTCCCGCCAGAGAGGGGACTTCGTCAGAACGTGCTCCGGTGTGTCAGGCTCTTCTCGGCAAACCAGACATAGCGCCGCCGGGCACGCGAGTTCGCTGCACTGCTGGCAGTCACGGGACGGTTGACTTTATCATCAGCCTGTCCGATGCAGGTTGCTGCGCAAGAGGCCCCCGGAAATTAGATCCGCCTCTCCTGTCACAGATTCCTCACTAACGACACTTTGCCGCTCTGCACCGAATTATCTCTTGTTCCGAAAATACGAAAAATACCATGTCTTCGGCCCTGAGCCGGCAGACTATAGGGACTGACGTTTCATGCCGATCAAGCGTCGCATTATACTCAACGTACTTGGAGTTCACCATACTAGCCATTACTAAGAGCCTGCTGGGATGCTACTCAATAGGCACGTCTGCGTGTTTGCTACATACAAATTGCGCTATCTGTCCTCTTGAGTGATATATTTGAGCGACGCTGCCATCCCCATCTTGAATATCCATGTAGCGTCTTGGATGTGGGTAAGGCACTTCGACAACTCCAATCGGTTATTGACGAACTCCTCCAATCGCTGGATGGCATAGCAGGTGTGAATGGGGTTTGTTGAACCTGTTCCTTCGTTAGAAGATCTCGTTCACTGTGTGGTCTCCTGGTTGTCAGCCCAGCCTCACCTGATTATTTTAGTAAGAGTCCTTCTTGATCTTGGAGAGTCGTCGCCTACCTGGGCTTTCGAGTTCCCCTCTCCTCGGATCGCAAGGATATGCGCCACCGCCTCGCTTCACTGATTATGATCCTTCGAGCTCAGGATCGCCTTGCTATGCCAATAACAGGCAGAACGACCCACAGTCGGCTTAAACATGGGTTCAGCACCTCTTTCCTCCTCGATACCACAGGACTGTAGCTAATGGGTAGGTACCGCGGACCCTGAGACCAGGACTGTTTACGTCTTCATCATAAGCCAGAACGGGTTGTAGGTACTATTGGTTCCAAAATAAGCGTCCCGCTGGATTGGCCGGCAAAGCAGTTAAAGGGAATCTGCCATCCTGGGAAAAGTATGTTGAATGATGGAGATGAGTGCCACTCAGCTGGGCTCTAATCTCCATCTTTCCACATACTTTTCTAAAGGCGGTATATCCCCTTTAACTGCTGTGTCCTCCATCCTAGCGGGACGCTTATTTTGGAACCAATAGAACACAGTCACACCCACGATGAACTCTACGAAATCAAGATCAGGTGGGTGAGCCATAGAGCGGATTGGTTGATAGGTCCAGCACCACATCTGGCGACATGTCCATCAGCGCATGATGGACTACCATCGGCTACTAGGGAAGTTGGGGTCGATCTCCGGCTGTCACTGACGGCAGTAAGGCAGGAGCAGGACGAAACGACATGACATGAGATTGACGAAATGACAGTAATTTCCTTCCCTAGAGACCCATTTCGGAGAAGCTAGAGAAGCTTGAATTTTTAGCTCATAACGGACACAAAAGGCTTAGTTTTTTACAACAACAACACATTTGATTGGAAGACAAACGATAACAAACCAGTGGTTATGGGGATGATGGTGCAAAGACACAGCACTTGGGCTATAACGAGGGCCCCAGACCCCAAGCACGACATTGTGATAACAACACCTGACCATCTTGTGCATTTGTAGTCAATGACCGCAGTAACAGCATCGCCAAGGTGTGACCGCAGGATGTTGTTCATCTGCAAAAACAGTTGCTAAATGCGGGTGTAATATGATGTTAACGCGACTATATATACAGTAACAAAATCAGATGAAAATTTGTGCGAGTCCAGTGTGTAACGACGCTTTCCTTATTTAGTAGTACCTCAAACAGTTCATTTTTATCACAATTCCCACTTCTTTCCGTTCATCGACATAATATAACAGTCATTTACTTACCTATTGGGCCAGATCTTTGGATAACTAATGGACTCCCCAGATAACAAGCAGTATGTCCCAGTTTGTTTTGCCTCTCTCGCTCTACTGGAAATAAAATTACGTGTGTTTTGCTAGTGAAATTCCGAAAACTGTATAGGGTTTATAATGGCGCACGGCTGAGAAACATCAAACTCAAACCCCGCAAGCAAAACATGCTCTGATGTCAAAATAACTGACAGATTCGGAATCAGCATGACAAATAACATCTTTTCGCACTATGCCATTCTTCATATTTGAAAGTTGAAAAGTACGGCCCGCCCTAATGGGACAGCTCCCTCATGCCTAGACACATCATACTCTACGAACTTTTTACAGAAGCTACTATTGCGCTTGAACAGATTTCCATCATTAGGTCTTTTGACAGTCAACTGAGAACCGTTCACTTCCACGACAGTATACGGCTCTCTATAGAACGCAGCGGTGAGTTTGTTGTACTTCCGAGGTACCCGAACCAGCACCTTTTCCCCCACTTCTATGTTATGCGGCCTGGAGCGCCGCCGTCTGTCCGCGTACACTTCTCCTCCGAGCAACCCGCTCCGATCGTGGGCCATTTTCACCTCCGCACGTCCTGGGGCTGGTGGTGGCCTGATGACCTCAGGTAGTTTCGTCCTCAGCTGCCTGCCGTAGATCAGCTCGGCCGGACTTTTCCCCGTGGAAGGGTGTGGCGTGGCACGGTACGCCAACAGGAACGTCTGCAGATTACTCCTGCAGTCACGCTGCTCCACACGGGATGCCCGGATCGCTTTTGAGCTAGCGTCCGGTTCTGCCGCTCGACAGTCCATTTGCCTCGGGCCACAAGAGGGTGTAACGGTCAGATGACGGATTCTGGCACGGCCTCACAAAAACCTGTCAAATTCGGGGAAGTAGTCAAGTTCTTGGCAGTAATCAAGTTGTCATGATTACAGGAAACCCTAGTCGTGCGAATATTTGCCTCAGCTGCACGATAATTGATGACGACGTAGTCGACTGTAGCACCTCGACCTCAATCCACCGCGAATACCTGTCAGTGACGACAAGCAGTGACTCGCCGGTGGGGAACGGTCCGCAGAGGTCCAAGCTGACTTCCTCCCAAGGCCCAGACGGCAGCTCGCTGGGCACGACTGGATCTGGCGGGTTTCCTGTGGACACAGTCTGACATG